>JAOXJP010000003.1:15054743-15069634 GCA_025762735.1 Platanus orientalis | reverse complement strand
CTAAAACTTAGGCGGGTTAGGTTGGGCAAAGTTCTATTCATTGTGGAGTCTTAAACCTTTGGATAGACATTGAGTCTAATGAAAAAAAAAATGAAATTGATACCTTTATTAAGTGGAATGTAAGTTAGTAGTTAGTCGATTAGGTGATGTCGATAGATGGGCTTGCCAAAATGGTCTAAATCCTTGATTGAGTTGCTAAACTACCTTCCTTTTGGTGGGTTTTCTATACCATATTAGTTTGTTATTATCATTTTTTTATGGGGTTGGGGTTATGATTGGTTAATGTCTGGCACTAAATTCATGTAAAAAGGATGTTGGGCATATCAATTGTTGAGCCAATTGTTAGTGGTAGATCTTTTTTACTTTGTGAGACTCATCAACTGTGCAAACACAAATTACCATTCTCTTCATATTTAAAGGTTCATGCTATATCGGGAAACAGGTGCCAATTTCTTCAATAAAAGGATTCAATTAATATGTGATATTCATTGATGACTTTTCTTGATGAGTTTTGTTTTGATCATCTAGGTAAAAGATCAAAGTGTTTCCTACATTTATAATTTTTAGCAAATACTTCAAACTTATTTTGAAAAATAAATATAAATTTTGACATTAATGGTAGAATTGAGTATGCCAAAAATTAACATTCATGATCCTCAATACCCTACTGCGTCGAATTAGATCCTGTCATGTTAGCTTATGTCCTGTTAGGGTCTGTCCACAACCTAACTGCACGGTTTGACATAAAAATGTTTGTGCCAAACCATACACTTTGGTTGTACACAGGTCCTAACAAGACATAAGCAGACAGGACAGATCCTGAGCCCCACAGCTATATATCAAAACAATTATATTTTGTTTTGTTTGTTTGTTTGTTTGTTTTTTTAATTTTTATATAAAATGTAAAATCTTGTATTTCTCTGAGATAGTCAAATAGATTAAGGCTGTGTTTGGAAGCCACCTGTAATATACTCATTTCATTTCAAATTTCCAAGGCATTTGTAGCCACAAGGCGTTAATTCATAATTAACTCATTCAGATTTATGCTTGATAACATATATCATTTCATTTTATAAAAAAAACCTAAGATGACTTCATTTATAATTTTAGTTAATTAACAAATCAGTATAAATATGAATGAGTTCATTTTGAACCATCAATTTTATGCCTGCAAATGCCTTAGAAATTTGAAATGAAATGTTACATTACAGATGGCTACCAACAGGCTATAAATAATTTGTTTTAAACAAATGCAACCCTGGCACATGGTCCATGAAAACTCGTACGGATTGGTTTGCTAGAGTATACAAAAGATTAGTTAATACACTAGCCCAGATTTGATCAATGTTTTAGATTTTTGTATATAACGATCATAGAGGATCCTAGTGCAATAAGACTTGCAGTTTGGGCATTTTTTTTTTTGGAAGAAAATGCTCAGTGATGAAAATGTGTCTGTAGTGTATATGGTTAGTGATAAGCTGACATGTGTTATGTTTGGGGGTTAAAAAGGTCCTAAAAAAAGTGTTCAGATGAGAAAAGGTAGGTGTTCAAAAAGAGAGACCAAATTCAAAAACCCATAGTGTCAATCAATAGAACATCTATGGAGGTCTGTGTCAACACAGATAATCATTTTTTGGGTAAATACAGTTTGGACATTAATGCAGAGGAAATTCTCTACAGTAGCGTAAAAGTATGGCGTTGTTCAGCATTATATGCATATGACGCGTACCCAAAAAGTGAAAATGTACCCATCAAAAAGTGAAAATCACCAACCAAAGATCCGTCAAATTAGACGGTCATGGAGAGAAGCTTTTCGTGTGTTTGGCAGCAAGACGGTCCAGGAGATCCCAGGATCCGTCTCATTAGAGACCTAGGATTGCATCTACCCAGTTCAATCATAACTTCTTCAGTTTTTAAATCCAACGGTCTTTAATTAGCCAAGGCACCTCAAGCCGGCAGTTATCAGGTTTAATATTCTCGGTTTATACTTTATAGTAATTTCTCAAACAGTCAAGTAAATCGTAGATAAACCCTGATATCGTTTTGATCCAGAGTCGTTTCGTCTTCCAATCGAAGAACTAAGGACGTCTAAGGATATAGCAAGTTTCCTGCATCACTCATTTCTTCAGGTTAGAGATTTTCTTTGATTGTTTTTCAGTTTCTCCATTTCATTTTAGTTTACGTTTTAGGCTTTCAGCTAATAATCTTTTTTTTTTGGTAGTAGTAGTAGTAATAAATTGATCCCGAATTATCCAAGTTCGTGTTTTTTCGAATTTTTACTCACTTCTGCAGCAGATTAAAAGCCCTAAAGACTTGAATTTTTTAATTTTGTTTGGTTTTGGGAATATAGAAGGTTGGATTCTAGGGTAGGTGATTTTGGTGCAACAGCCGTACAGTTTTAAAACCAGGGTTCTTCTGCTCGATCTCTCCCCAAAAGTTTTGATTTTTTTTTTTTTTTTCTGTTTTATATGTTAACCGTAGTAACTTAATAACTAGTGGAATAGAGGGTTTCCAATTCTGGGTATGGAAATTGTTCTGTTACTGTTAAGAGTGGATTCTTATTTGTCTAGAAATCTAGGGTTTCGCTTTCATTTTTCCTAAAAAGAATTAATTGGGGTACAATTTCATGTTCTGCAAATCGGAATTGATAATAGATCTGTTATTGGTCTTGAATTCTTGGGTTCTTTTTCTTCTTAAGGTGTGCCGCTTGAGGCAACCTGGAAGTGCTGCACAGCCTGCACCTTTTTGCTCATGTGAGGAGGACTGTTGGCATGAAAATGAATGAAAACACCAACTTGTATTTCTTGTTTCTTTTTCTAGTTTAGAGTTGTAGCGGATCAAGATAGAACCTTGAAGTCTGCAGCAGCAGTAATGGTGGAGTTATGGTGGGGTCTATTAGGGGCTGCAGTTCCTGCTGTGGTTGCAGGGCAAGCTCTGAGGATGAAGAGAAGGCGTGACGAAGAGCAGAGGTTGAAGAGTGCCGGAGGGCGCGAGAAGAGTTCTGATGATATCTTTGTCTGTGAGAGGGTCTGTACATCCAAGAGAATGCTGAAGAAGGTTGGTGCATTCTCTAAAGACCCAACTCCTGATACTTGTGTTACTGTTTGTGGTGTTTCCGAGCTTGATGCCTGCACTGATGCTTGCGCTCGGACTATTTGTGTTAACCAACACCAAGTACCCAATTGGAATGATATTTGCCTCCGGAGGTGCCAGAGTGAGTGCCTTAAGCTCTCTTCTTCTTCTTCTTCATTATCTTCTTAGTCTGTTCTTTTGCCCTCTTTTAATTCATTGCTTATTGTTACTTACTGTTCTTAATGTAAATGATAGTTTTCCTAGTTTTGAAATCTTTGAATTCTTTCATCAACTTCTAGGATGTCATTGCAGTGGTTATACATGGATTATGGGTTTTGTTCTTCAATGTAATAGATTTAAAAATGTTGTTATTTTTGTTTCCATTCTCTCTTTCTTTTGGTGGATAGGTCAATTATAGATATGTTAATCAACAAGGTGATCGATGGTTGTCTGTGTTTACATTCACATGATAAGATCATTGACACAGTTATTGTGAAATTTTATTACTTGCATTTGCTCAATTCACATGGTTGGCTTGATTACAAGCCCCAAAGCAAGGGCGAATTTAATCAATTTGTGGTGCTTGTAGTTATGCCCTACAAGGCAGGGGCCTCAGGATTATGGCCTTACAGATCCATTACAATCAGATAGCATCCCTGAAACCCTCATTATCACCATGGCGACCTCTACCCATTCGTGGCAAAAACTTTGTTTACTGCAACCACTCCAGCTGCCATGTAATACTCAGATCTGTGATCATCCGTATTCTATTCTGCGCAAGACAAACTCTCTTGCTGATCACACAGAGATATCATTCTTCGTGTTCTCATATGGTTGTCATTCCAACTTTTGATGCTCTATCTCAAGCCTGATCATTTATCCCATGTCATTTAACGCCATTTATGCTCTGATGCAGAGCTTTGATTTGGTACGAACACCCCCTGAACAAATAGGTCCGAATGGAGTCTGAGGCGGTCAGATCAGCTCCGAAAAAGTGACTTACTTTTTGGGGGGCACTTATCACTTTTTGGCACTGATGTGTCAGCCCCTGATTCCATTCGCACCTTGTCCATTCATGGATTGTTTGTACCTAATTCTTTGGGTCTGATGCATGCTTCATGCCTGCTTCAGTGGTCATTGGTGATCTATAAGCAATAAGCAATTGCCTAGGTAATGCAACTACAAGCAGTACAAATGCTGGAGAGTTGAAGGTGATCCTCATGGAATCATGGTAGCAGTATTCACTGCCTGGGACTAGGGAAAACTCAGTGTGTGGCTTCCTTGTGGAGGGAGAATCTCTCTGGCAAATGTATAAAGTCTGAAGACGGATTAGAGTATCAGGCTCCCTCTAACTAATGCTTTGCTCATGGCATTATGAGCATTATTCACTTCAGCATTTGAATCAGGGCAAGGCTCCAAACATGGGTGTACATGATGACTAAATACCCTCCACTACCCCTATTGTAATGGACCCAAATCCCCTGTAAAGATGGATTAACTAATCAAGCTGCTTCAACAGTGTTCTTTACTGCTAAATTAGCGACATAAATTCAACTACCCTTTGAAAATACTTATCTGGAAAATTTACAAATAACAGGAAATTAAATCCAGTGTTAATTGTTATTTCCAACTAATATGCTTCAGAAGACTCACCAGCCTCTACTAATAATAAGACCCCACATATGTTTCTCGTGAGAACCGTGAAAACGGCACCAGAGGGGCTGTTGCATCAGTACCGAAAAGTGGTTTGCACTTTTTGGGGGCACTTGTCACTTTTTGGCACTGATGTGTCTCCACCCTGATGCCGTTTTCACAGTTCTCACAAGATTCGTTCTCACCTAATTTTTAGTGACAAGGGAGGGGTATTTTGGTCAAAATTTGTTTTTTTAATTATAAATAGGTCATAAAGACCTCTTGCACGACTAGTTGACGAAAATTTATGAATTGAAGTTGGTTTAGAAGGCCAAGGTTTGGCTACATCTCTATACCTCTCACGGTTAGGTGAGTTCTTCATCTTTTTCTTGTTCTTTCTTCTTTTCCTCTTTTTCTCTACTATATTTACTTTATTCTTGAATCTTCTTTAAATATTTATGCAGAAAATTCTTTATTATCTCTTTTAATCTTCTTTTCATACATTTACTTTTACACTCTTTTTTTGGTTCTTGATTTCATATTTCTTCTGGTTCTATTGATTTCTATACGACGTTTGTAGTTTATTCCTTATTTTTGTGGGCTTCTTTTTAAAAGGGTATCCTACATCACTCATACAGTCCGGTCTTGCTCCCTCTCTTTTGCACCAATGTGCTCCATTGTGGTTCACTTGAAATTCCCAAGATGTGCGTAGATTCAAACCCTTATAGAACCCCAAAAGTCTTCACAATAGGCAGCAATCAGTGAGGAGAAGTGCTAAAAAAATATGTAGAGGTGATGTCTCAGGCTCTCAAAGTAAAGAAAAAATTCATCAGCTGTATCCTCCTTATTCTGCCATTCAAAAGACTTCCAACAATAGAATCCAAGTATGATGAAACTCTAAAAAATTGTCCTCTAATATTTCTGATTATAAAGCTTGTGAGCAAGACTTGTATGTTTGTTGCTGTACTAAAGAACTGATGGTTGAGCAAATGGAATAACACCTTTTTTAGATAGATACACCTATGACAAGACATGCGATGTGTACTCAAGCCTTGTTGATCCTCTTCAACTAGGTATATTCAACATATAAGTCCAGTAGACTGATTCCAGAAAGTCTTTCAAATATTAGATCTCACATTTCTTGTAGTCACAAACATCAAAGCAAATGGATAAACAATAAAAGTCTTCATGACTTCTTTTTTTTTTTTTTTTTTCAGATCTGGAAAATCTCTTAAAAGGAGAGTCCCAAAGAATTAGGACTCTATTTCAGCCAAAAAATGTGTGGGGCTAAGTGGGAGCATATTATCCTCCTTTTAAACAACAAAAATAGGTCCATGTGTCATGTGAGGGGCCCACACAATAGTAGTACACCTTCCTTTTTTTCCAACTTGCAAAATCTCCTTAAATAGAGGAGTTCCAATAATTAGGGATTCATAGACAGGAGCCAAATCATGTGGGAGGCTTGGGGAGATCTCATCTTTTTTTAAAAAGTCTCTCATTAAAAATCCTATAACCAATTTGGGGCCTACAAAATCTTGCATGACTTTTGACTATTCAAACCTGAGAAATATCTTCTAAAATAAAGAGTTCCACAAAGTGGGGACTCTTTGATGCTAACCAACTCGTGTGGGTCTCTTGCTGATTTTCCCCTTTGGAAAAGATCTTTCACTATGGATTCTCCAACCAATGTGGGGGCCCCACAAGAGATCACACGACTTCCCTCTTTCCCAATCTAAAAAATCTTTTAATATAAATAGTTTCAAAGAGAAAGGACTCTTTTACTAGCCTAAATTGTGTGAGGTCTTTAGGAGATTGATTGCCTAATAAAACATGGTAGAAAAATCCCACTTAATTAGGGATTATGCTAGAGCTGGTCGCAGGTTTCACCCCAAGAAAAGAATTCAAATTCCTAAAAATGTAAGAGTCCCAAATTATGTGGACTCTTCCCAAGTCTGCGGCCAACCACAAAATATCCTTTTTTTTGTTTAAAACATTGCAAAAGACCAAAAACAATCCCTCAATAAGAGTCTAACCAAGGCTAAACTAGGAATTGCATACTCCAGTAGATCTCACAAACAAATTCTGGACTCCGAAGCTGCCGCAAGTGAGAGTTTCCATGGGATTCTATTCTTAAAACTTAGGAGAATCACTCTAGCAGTGTCACCTGATACCTTGGACTTGAAGACTCCAAATTTCATTAAGATCTCAAAGAGGAATAAACCCTCATGTTGTTGTCACAGATTGATAGCATAATGGAGATGGTCCTATTGGATTTTGAGAAGGAAGTAGAATGATTTGAGACCTTGAATTTTCCAAAGGACAGCAAGAACAAAAGATGAAGAGGAATGGAGTCAACTAAGAACTTCAAGACAAGATAGTCTAGGCTTCAATCCAAGGATCCCAGCTGCAATGGAGCTAACTGAGAACCATGTTCTGATACCAAAATGATGTAGGACTAAGATTCTTGAACAGATTGTAGGTGGAATGTGCAAAGAACTTCAAATGCAAACTCAAACTAAGAAAGAAAAGATAGAGAAAAAAAGATTACCTAGGTCTCCACCTAGTTCACATAAACGCTATAGGAGAAATTCCTCCTGGTTTTGGGTCTACCACACACTCATGCTAAAGTTTTAGCATTGAGAAGAGGGAAAAACCAGAAAATTGCATTCAAAATTAATCATTAATAACATTTATAATGCGGGGAAGGTTTAAAATGCCTCCTACATTAAGAAAATTACACATTTTAGTCCATTAAACACAAATTAACAACTAACTCTTCTTACTAAAATAAAGAAATTCATAAATAACTCCATAAGTTCCACTAATTGCAACTAAGACCTTATTCTATTAAACTTTTAAATAAGACCCCTAAAACTTAAAATATGCTGAAAAGTAAATAAAAATAAATATAAACAGCTCTAAACATGCTCCACACTATCAAATATGATCTTCCATCGCATGTGACCCACCCACACACAATGTGGGACCCATGCGCAGCTCCATGTCTCCATCATCAACACTAACTCATCACTAGCTTGATCAGTTACTTCCACATTAGTGTCCTCACCTATGGCTTTTTCATCAATTTCCTGGGGTTCAACCTTGGACTTTTCTTCCACAATTTGTAATTCAACCTCATGCACTACAATCTCTTCAATCTTCTTTTGCTTGGCAAGTTGATATTTGTCAATAAGTGTTTGAATCTTATCTGATAAATCTTGAGCAAATGACACCATACCAATTTGCTTCACTTGGAAGCAATAATATACTCCCTAATCACAAATTTGCAGAATATTAGTGGTCATGTTGAAAGTAGCCTTCTTCTCATCCAACTACTTCTTTTCTAGAACCACTTGATGACCCTCTAAAATGCTTTCATGAAAGAAGCACTCAACACCATCAATGCATTCTTCACTTCAAACTGGATAACAAAGTGACCTTCGTTGTAGTAACAAAAGGATCCTGCTTTAGGATGTTGTGAAGTCTCTTAGCTAAATCAGGTGAGATGATATTATCCTCAAAGTAGTCACTGAGTATGATCCTAATACGATTTCCATGAGGGAAAGTAAAAGGGTACTTAACTATGAATGCCATTGGCATTCCAGGATTTCAACTAGTTAAGGAGTAGATGAACATGACTGACCACTAAACCGGAGGATTCCAACTTAAAGGAGTCTTAGACGGTAAGCAGTAGTGTAATAAGTAACAATTCTGGGGGAGTTTTGGAGCAGCAAGTATGGTGTTACAGTATAACACCTCTTACAGTAATAATCAGACACAAAGGTCTAACACAGTAGGCTGGAATAAGACTGTCCTGTGATGTAGTATTGTATAGCAAGCAATAAAATTCGGTGGAGATTTCTTGATCAGAAGCACTGTGGTGATATCTGGATAGGAGCACACGTGTACAGAGCAAGTCTGTGAGATCACTTAGCAGCAACACTATGGGAATAACTGGTAGGGGATTCTGGGCCCACAGCAAGGGTGTGTGAGTGGATAGACTCAAAACGGAGTGTGTCTATTGTGGGTTGGTAGTGGTTAGAAGGAGACTGTTGTGGGGATTGGTATGGGATCAGATTCAGGATTACACAGGGTCTATTTGAAGGGAAAGAAGAACTAGACAATAAGGTGTATAGGTGCGTGTATGGATGAGAAATGGGACAGTTCATGGACTGCTTGGCTAGCAAAGGTGCTGCAGATCAATGACAGAATATCTCCACATTAAAAGATTACACAGCAAACCAGGTGATGAGCATAACACCTGATGGATGTGAGTAAAACAAATAACGTCAGGTGGCTGTAATGTATCAGAACCACATCAAACTAAATTGCTTCAGATCAGCACTCCTTCAGGAACTTTAGCACAGCCGACATTACCTTGTACATGATCAGGGAACCAAACAGCAACAGAAAGCTTTGGACAACCCTTAAATTTGAATTATATATGTGCTGTCAACTTTGCCCAAAAACAAAATTATTTAATTCCTTCCATGTCCTGACCTCTAATACTTTATAATCTATTAATTAAGACAAAAAACTACTCTAAAAGACAAAAATCAGCAACATAAACTCTTATCTTGTGATCCAAGCACTTGTCTTCCATGTGTCTCCATGTGCCCTCTTGTGTGGACCCCACCAAGGTCACGTGTGGGCCCCACTTGACTCTAGTGTTGGCATCATTTTTGGTTTCTCCCTATGTTTTTTGGGCCTCAAACTTGCATCAAATCACTAATGAAATCGGCATAATTACTTTTGATATATACAAGTCTAATAGTATTTGTATGTGTATTTTTAGAAAGCATGTATTTTTAGAAAGCAGTGGTCAATCAAGATCACACATATCATTACTTGTTACACCAGAGGCAAAAGAACTGATTACTTTCAGCTATGGATAATTTTACACTGCATACCAAACCAGAGTTGCAATCAAGTACTGAAATTGAATTCTTTGTGTCCAACACCCAGATTTGTGACCCAACCTTTAATACTCAATAAAAGATTCCAAACAAGGATAGCATGTCTTCATTCACAATCCACTGAAGTGAGTGAGTTCAAACGTCATATAGGTGACCTAAGACTCCAGACAAGGGAATCCATCTTACATCTTCTGTCAGATGATTGCAAATAACTGACTCTTATGTTTCACAAGAAATGGTGAGCACACTTAAGTCTTATTAACACAGGACAACAGTCTGTTGTCCATTTCTCCATCTCACACTATCTGATAGCCGGATACCCATTTTTTTATGAGAGAAGGAAGATATGATTTACCATACATGCTATCATAGAGCTTGAAAGTACAAGTATGGTGAGGTACACTATCACCTTATTAAGGGAATGGGAGAAATCTTGAGAAGATGATTGGCTTAATGATGATTGGATGCCACTTTATTGGGTAGAAGGTAGAAATTCATTCTGTCAAGCTCTTGTTTAAGTGAATCTCTGCCAAGAAGAATCTCATCTTGTCTTTTGTTTGTTATGCATGCTTGGTCTAAATAGTTTCTCATAACAAAGTAACAATCAGGATTGCTGTCTTCACTGGTTAGAAATAAAGAAGCTTTTAAAGTTGAACTATAGAATCCAATAGAGAAGAGGTGCTCATAATATTGTTAACTAAAACCATAGATTATTTGTAGATATACAAGCACTCTTAAATTTAATTCATACTGGGTATGTTTTTGGTTTGGAAATCTTGCTTCTCTATAATGAAACTCTTTATGCATTGCCGTTTTAATGTCCTTTTCGTATGGTCTATAGAACAAATAATAATTGTTGTAATAGAAATATTTGATCTTACAGAAGATGAGTTTAAGAATCTAGTATTTGTGCCTCAGGTTCTATCAGTGAAGTTAGATGAATGGACGGATGAACAAGTTGATTCTTTGGTTAGTATGGGTGGAAACACTGCAGCAAACAGGAAATACGAAGCTTTCCTTCCAGATAACTTCAAAAAGCCAAAACCTGATTCCCCTATAGAGGAGCGTTCTGATTTCATTAGGTGAGATGGATACTATACTTGCTTAATTGTATGAAGAACCCACATCATTCTGAATCAGAACACCATTTGTTGAATATTCAGGAGAAAATATGAGCTGCAACAATTTTTGAACTCTAATGTACAGATCGCCTGCTCCCTCCCATCTACTAGTTTGAGTTCATCATCCAGGCAGAGCAATTCTTCAAGCAATATCTCTAGTACACCCCAAGACAAGAAAACCTATGAGAAACAGCACACCAGCAATCGTATTCATGGACTTGGGCAGGCATTTCGCAACAGCTGGAGAAGAAAGGAGTCTGATCACAAGGTTGCAAAGAAAACAAACTCAAAGGTATGTCTTTTCATGTTATAAATCGATCATAGTTACGAAGTATGCTTATGTTCAATCTACATTTTTTCTACTGAGTTATATGTCAGTAATTAGATTTTTCAGTTTTCCATGGATATCAAAATCTTATCACTATTATTCAACCGTTTACAGCCTGGTATGGTCGAATTTGTCGGATTGATAAAGGTCAATGTTGTGAGAGGCACCAACCTAGCTGTTCGGGATGTAATGACTAGTGATCCTTATGTCGTCCTTTCGCTGGGAGAACAAGTAAGCCTCTTCCTTTGACAAACACTATCAGTATAATTATTGCTAAATCAGAACAAAAACAACTTTGTTAAATAATGAATGTTCTTTCTGAACGTTGTTGCAGTCAATGAAAACACGTGTGATAAAGAACAACTTAAACCCAGTCTGGAATGAAAGGCTATTGTTATCAATTCCAGAACCCATCCCCCCTCTAAAGTTGGTGAGTTGATTCTCCTTTCTGAAATACTCTGGTAGGTAACAATTAAAATAACTCTTAGAAAATCCAATGAACCAACACCCCCCTCTTAATACTCTGATATTTGCCCATTTCTGCAAATTAAACATGAGTAATCGTTTATCACTGTGTGTGAGACAGTGAGACTTGTATTTTTTTTTCAAATAATAACAATAATAATTAAAAGAAGGAAGAAAATGTTCTGTGATGACAAAGTGTCTAGTGTTTATGGTGAATTATAAGCAAAGACATGTATTGTGTTTGGGGTTCAAAAAAGTGTTCAGGTATATAAAAAGAGACACCAAATTCGAAAACATATCATTTGTCAATCAATGACATGCCTACATAGGCCTGTGTCTAGGGGTGGAGCCAGGATTTTTTGGTAGGGGGGGCAAGTAAAAAATTTCTCCTCGGATTTGGTGCGACCCCTAATGTCAGCCTAAGGTGAGACTGACATTAGGGGGTGACACATCAGTGCCGAAAAAGTGACTTGCACTTTTTTTTGGATGCTTTTCACTTTTTGGCCCTTATGTGTCAATTTCACCTTAGGCTAACATCAAGTGGTCGCACCAAATCCTCAAGGAAAAAAATTTAGTTTTAAAAATGTATGAATATACTAAAGTGTATATCATTTACTCAAAGAAATGAGAATTAAAAAGTTATTTATAACTGTGTACCATTTGTTTACAAAAAATAATTGCCTACTAAAAATTCATATACAATTACAGAGGCAATTGTCCACGATGAGGCTTGATGTTCTGAAAGCATTGAATGATCATGTCATTATTGATGCTATTAAAAACATATTTCTCGATATAAGTGATTAAACAATCATTCATTTAATCATCTCCCATTCGATTACGTATCCCATTTGTCACAATATGCATTGTAAAAAATGATCTTTCGACAGTAGCAGTAGCAACTTGAAGGATTAGTGCCAATGTTATGAGCAAGTACACTAACAAATACAAAATATTTTTCTTCTTTTCTACCATCTTCTTGGCAAGGTTATTAATCCTTTTTACTTCTGAAAACTCATTATTTAAGCGCATATCACGAATGCAAATTTCACGCTGATTGTCAAGAGATATAATATCTACTACAGAAAATTCCAATGGATATAATTAAGCAAGACAAAACAACTTTTGTTTGTCAAAATAAGAAAATGAATCTCTTGGATTCAAGTATGCCATACTGTTGGAGTTTGAGTTGAACTTGGATGTCCCTGTGGGCATCTTCTTGCACTTAAAATTCCTCTAAGAATTATCCAATGGGTTGTAGATGAGTTCTAGTGGGAGTTAGAGATCTAAGTGGACTAAAACACTTCCCACAGAGCCTCCATAAGTAGTGGTCTTCGCCAAAAACGAGATTACATGTTTTGGAAATGTGTGTGGAGATTTTTCCTCTCTTTTGTAAGGATTTAAAGTGTGAAAATCCTTCATCACTCTTATAGTTTTGATGCTGCGATGGGCGTTGGTATTCTGTTCCAACAAATCAAGCTTCTTTGTAAATGAGGGTGCAAGCGCAGTTCGATTACTTCTACTGCGGGATTGCCTCTGGGGTGTGCACATATTTTCCAACGCATACAAAGAAGCAATTCAATGTTCACTTAATTGAAACGATTGTTAAGCTTTTGACACTTCATGTCAATCATAGTATAAAATAATTCAATGCGATAGTGATGTAGATTTATTGAATCTTCAACTTTACATCGTGAACATCCTCGGACTATATGATTATCATCCATGCAAAGAACAATGATATTATTTTTGTTACAAAATAAAAAATTCAACCAATAGGGAATTCCACCCATTTTCTCTCATATCTTGAAGTCTTCATTGGAAATCTTGATTAAAGTCATGACATTCATAATATCTTGTTCATTCCGCTACAATGCCTTTGATAGTTCATTAGTAATCTCCAATAAATTCTGATTAAATGCATGTTGAATACAAACTCAAATGATTGTAATGAATTTAACAAAATATTACTTTGGATTTTTGTTCAAAGGTTGAGTTATCTTGATTGAAAATAACAAGTACTTCAATCACTAAAGAAATTGTGATAGTTTAGACTTAACAATGTACCATAATGTTAGCTTCAACGTGTGTTCCCAGGCTGATTAATACTAGTCTCTTGATTCAAGTCTCTCTTAGTTAAAAGTTCACCATTATTAACTTTTTCAAAAAAATTAGTAGCTTGTTTATCTTGAAGAATGTCCATTCGTTTGCACGACTTTCCAACAACATTCACTATATTTGAAACAATACTAAAAAGTGAGTTGATTTGGTAGTGATTTCTTGTAACAACAACCAATGTCAACTGAAGCTGATGTGCAAAACAACGAATGTAGAATGCATTTACATTTTCAGAGTGCTTTGAGGCCATTAAATTCACCCTGCTTGTTACTAACACCATCGTAACCTTGACCACATAATCTTTTTATATTCAATCAATGTTTGACAAAAAATGCATCGATTACTTCTTTTTTCGTGTAAACTTTAATCATATTTTCTAACCGAATATGTATAGAAATTAACAAAAGCAAAACCTGGAAATACTAATAAAAGAAAAAAAAAAAACCAAAGATTGCAAAAACCAAAGGATCCCACATTTGTAGATCAATGTAAGAAGCCTTACATTAACAGAACAATCTAGGATGTATAAATCTAAAATCTGTAAACAAATAATTAAACCTCATAATGGAAGAAAAAAACAGTAGATGAGAGAAAGACGGGGAAGTCAAATATTCAAAATCTTACCAAATAAATCCCTCAAGATCAAATCAAATTTAGTCATTGCCATTTTGTTGGTTTGTCTTCTGGTGGATCTATCTCTCTTTTGAGAAGGAGAAAAAAGTTGGTCGAATTCGAACATAGAACTGGATTTTGAAGTTCCTTATAGGGCACAAACCAGAACATTTAGTATTGATAATCTGATTTTCTCTGAAGAATTTTTTTTTTTTTTAAACACCATAGAGTTGTCAAACCTTTGGAATGAAAAGAGCAAAAGAAAACCCTAATAGAAGAGGGAAACAAAAGAGGGGGATGAAAGAAAAAAAAGGTAAAAAAAATACCTATCGCCGAAAGTTGGGTCTTCCATTGTCGGCAATCTAAAATATACTAACCACCAATGAAAATGATCTAATTTGTGATGAAGATAATCCCTCTTGAGGGAGTGAGAGAGGGAGCAAAGTAGATGAGACTTTAAAGGGGAGTTTGTTGAACAATAGAGGATACACTACGAAGAAGAGTCTCAAACGAAATAAAAGATAATTTAATAAATGCAAATGAAAAAAAAAATAATAATAAAGGGTAGGACCTGTGTAAAATGAAGGAATCTAAAGAAAATAAGAAAAAACACCTATAGCAATACCT
>JAOXJP010000003.1:15032627-15049538 GCA_025762735.1 Platanus orientalis | reverse complement strand
CCTATGGGGTTCGAGAATTTATTCTCCAATAGAGATCAATCATAATTCATTTGTTTGCATAAACTTATTCGAGTTGCTTGCTATAGATTGATATTGGCTAATCACACACACACTTAAAGAATTCTTTGTGAGATAAGATTAGCTCTTGGAGTGGGATGGTTAAAGTGGAGAAGTGCTTCTAGAGTGTTGTGTGATAAACGAATACCACTAAAATTAAAGGGAAAATTCTATAAGATGACTATAAGACCAGCCGTGCTTTATGGAGCAAAGTGTTGGGCAGCCAACAAACAACATATACATAAAACGAGTGTGGCTAAAATGAGGATGTTGAGATGGATGAGTGGCATGACTAGAGAGGATAAAATTAGGAATGAATCCATTTGTGGGAGCTTAGGTATAGCTCCGATAGGTGATAAAATGAGGGAAAGTCAATTGAGATGGTTTAGGCATGTGCAACAAAGACCAATGACTGCATCAGGGAGGCGGAGTGATACAATACAAGTTGAAGGTGCTGGAAGGACTAGAGGAAGGCCAAAATTGACCTGGCTGGAGATAGTAAGGAGGGACATGACAACTTGTAATTTAATGGTAGATATGGCCCTAAATAGAATGAAATGGCGGAATAGGATTCATGTAGCTGACCCCAAATAGTTGGGATAAGGCAGTTTGTTGTTGTTGTTATATATTAAAAAAGAAACCTGAAGAAACCAATCCGCCATCCTGGATTGTTTGAGGGGAGTTCATATGATATAAAAGAGAGAAAAAGAGAAGGAGCATAAAATGACCATTCAAAATAAATCTATTTATCTATAGAATTCAAACAAAACAATCTACACTCAAATTTATTTTGAATTAATATTGTAATTGTCGTTTTTAGAAAACATGCCCTAAATTGGCATCGAATAATTTTTCTTTTTAAATTTTATGATAAACCACCATTAAAACTTTATTTCTACATTTTTAAATGTGTTTAATGGTGTTTATCATAAATTAAAAGATAACCAAACACAAAAATTATAAAAATCAAATCCTAGATTGCATGTGGGAAGCTCTGATACTAATTGTTGTTTTGATTATTCGAAAAACTTTAATTTTTGATTAATTTTCATAAAAATTCAGATTATGAACATGAATTATCCTATGATCATCATATGAAATAGTAGGATTTAAATCAATGAAATTAAAGAAGAATACCTTAATGGATAAACCAGACACAAGACGATGATTCGACTCGGTCTCCATGGTAACCACATCTGCTCTAGAGTTGTCCACACTTCTCTTATATTCAGAAGAACTATTCCTTAATGTGGGTAACTTTATTTATAGAGTTTTTGAGAAGTGAAAGAAGTCGTAGGGGTGTGGTATTCCTATAAGATTCTTATCCTTAGATTCTAGGGCCCTTTTCTTAATTAAGTTAAACTAAATTAAGGATACTTTACCTTTTTTTTTAAATTACAAATTGGTACACTGCTAATTATAATAATCCTTGTTATATATTACAACTAACCTCTCAAAGATAAGAAATTACCAATGAGGCCCTTCCTTATAGATATTTCACAAATATATCATTCTATCATACAATATTCCTTAATGACCCTCCGGATGATAAAATAATCACTATCTAATCCCTTTGATCATTAAAACATTATTATTTTCAATTAGAAATTAATTTTTTTGATAAAATATTTTTTAAAATTAAATATATCTACTATAATATAATTTTGAAAACATTTGACAAACACTTTATCAAGAACCACTAATGCCAGATTTTCTTGTCCAGTCAAAATCATGTATTTCTTAAACTGAATATTCTCTCACTTAAGGGTAATGGGTTCCTTGTTGAAAATTTGCATCATCTCAAGTATCATGTAGGCTATCCAAACTACCTATGATGTAACGTCCAATTAGGCATCACTGATTGGTGGCTCAAAATAATGAACATGACAACTTAGAGAAATACAAACCTCTCAGGTATAAGGACGAGCCTATAAATATGAACAACACTTATTCTAATAATGATGTTTTACCAAGTATATTAATAATGATTCCCTTTAAAGCATTTATATACTGCACCAACTTGCAAGCTTAGAGTATCACTCCAGTGATTGAGACTACATCATTCCATCATATGGCAGCTCTACATGTAGCCCTATTTAACATCACCCATAGCTGTAAAGTTTCAGGTCTACAAGAATTAGATCTCTTCACACATTTCAATGTATTGACATGACCACTTATCTTATCTCATGAGATCAAACAATTACCCATATTAAAAAATAATTACATGCAATGATGGAATAAAAGGTTCTTATTAAATTAAATAAATAAATAAAATTACTTATATTTTATGTGAATGGTTTTTCTAGGACACATATTTTTCACATGTAAATGTTCATAACATAGACTTGGGTTTGAAACCTGTCTTTAACTACTAATAAGCTGATCACTAATGTTTATCTATATAAGAAACTAGCCGATACTTTTACATTAGGTGTATGTATTAGTGAGTGAAAGAACCAGCCAAACCTTTTCTTGCTTCGAATCCCAACTATGCCTTTGTGCTGTCACATCTCTCCACCTTCCATTTTGAGCAACTCCACCTGACCCATTAATTTTTGGTCTTCACGATGCACCCAATGATGAAACCTCTAAATTGCTCACCTACCATGAGTCAGAAATAATACACTTGACATTGACCACCTTGGAGCTCGTATCACAAAGGAGCCCTGTATTGCAATGACCTATTACGAACGGACACCTATATCGCTAAGAGACCTCTTCGTGGTGACATGTGTCATTGTAAAGGACGAGAAAATCCCAGATTCCTTCTCTATATAAAGAGAGGATGCTGAACACGAAATGTGTGTGTGTAAGTCTTAGTATTAAAGTGTTGTTTGAGTGAGGAGTGAGCTTGAGAAGAAGAAGAAGAAGAAGACCCAAGCCTTGTGTTCCCAGAGCTCTGTTTTGAAGGAGGAAATCATCCACAGTGCATCTCTTCTTCTCTAGTTGTCTATCTTTATTCCTTGTGAAGTTCTTAGGTCTCACATTCTTCCTTGAGGAGAGTGTGTTAGAGATCTAAAACTTGAGAATTCTTTTGAACCAACCCTCTTCTTGAATGAGGTAGTTCGATTTTTAGAAGTGCTTCTCCCTTGAGACTTGGAAATCTCCTTCAGAGAAAGACCGTTCTCATTGTGTGAAAACACTTTGATTGATGTGTTCATAGAAGTGTTATACTGTCCAGATTTTGCTAAAATTTAGGAGTTGTAAAACTAAACATCTAAAATCATGAGCTTTAAGAAACAATAAGGTTCATTCGTCTTGTGGGAGAGTGTGACTCCCATGGTAAGATAAGGGTTCTGCCCAAGTGAGATCATATCATGGAGTTAGCTTGGATGAATTCCTTGCACTTTATGGGAAACTTCGACTATCTTCAAGAAACGTGATAACAATACCTTCTTTGCCTTGAATAAACTGGTTTAATTAAGAAACACTAAGTTGAAGAACTGTAGAAAACTTGTTTGTTTGTGAACTTTAGGTGCATCGCAAAGGGACTGTATCACAAAGGCTTTTGCTTTGTGAAAACATTGACTACCGTGAAGGCTTCTGCATCACGAAGACATTGAACTGCAAAGGAATGTTCTGCGAAGAGATTCTGCTGCAAGTTACTTCCATCGCAAACAACTTGCCTTGCAGCCCAATAGCTATCATGAGCATTCTATCATTGCGAAGACGCACCTATCGTGAAGGACCCTCCTTCGTGATCTGATTCCTTCTCTCATTCTTACTTCCTTACCAACCTGAAAGTTGACATCTATTAGTTTAGAGTTAAAAAAACTTGGATACTTGATTTTGTGACTGCATGGGAATCACCAAAAAATAACTTTGATTGATATGGTTGTGTATCCAATTGATTGCTTTTTCTGATGTTTTTCTTCAGCTTAATGATCTTTCATGAGTCATTGGGCCCTTTTAGTCATCTAAGTTTTTTAGGTAGGAATGCAATAAGAGTAAGGGCAGAAGAGAGCTGTTATCCACATGAAGCCATCTTGTAATGGGTAAACAACACCATTTAGTTGGGGAATCACTCCCTTCTGTTGCATTTAATCAGTTAGACTTTACAATTTGGGTTCAATAATTAGCCTATTTAAGGAGTGGGTGGCGGAGTAGTTGAGGAACTCATTAGGCAAGAGTTTGCTTTCAAAGTTACGCAAGCCTCCTACAGTTTGAAACCACTTTCGGTTAATAAAGATTTGAATCAAGATACCCTTCCGGGGAGCACCAGAAGTTTGTTTTGTTTTTAGGAACACTAAACTTGACCAAGGTAGGAGAATCGCTAGTTTGTTTCATATGTGAATTTCCTTGCCTTCAATTGCATGGAGGTCAGGAATCAGGAAAGAATTTCTGGTCAAGCAAACAACTCAATGGGTTAGTTTTATTATTTGTTGCAGTCTTGAGGTCACAGGTAAAATCACAACTTAGCCCAGAAAGGAAGCAGGATAGATCCTCTATGGTTGCTAAACTACGTTCAACATATTGCAACTGTAGACAGTGTGACACATGGCTAAAATTTTTAAACATTAACCAAATTCAGCCTGACATTTAATTTTTTAAGTCACGTGTAGCACTGTAGACAATCACAGAAACTTTAACGTAGTTTAAGGACCATAGAGGGTCCTGTGTGTCTTCAAAGAAGCATTACCCAAACTGTTTCTTTTGTAGTGATATATGTTGATAATTGTTGGAAGTTCTGATAGAGTTGGCGACTGGCGAGGACGACTGATGCTAAAGAAATGGTTCTGAGCAGTCATTGTCCTCCTTAAGAAACTGCCGACATGGTTAAGGTCATTATTAATTAATTTCGTAAGAAACTCTTCCTTCCAAAGCTAGATCCATCACCGCATATACGTGGGAAATTCTAGGATTTAAACCACTTAATCTCTTATATTCAGAAGAGGATTGATGAAGTAACCGGTATAATTGCAGTGCAAGATAAGAACAGTTATTATCCCAAGGGTGTTTGCCTTCCTAAATGATGTGGTCCATATATTAACGTAAGGTCCAACCCTTCAGAGTGCTCAGCGCATTAATTATCTTCACTTTAACTAATATGCATATTCTGATTAACAAAAATATATATTAAGAAGTATCCCTGTCAATGTTTACTTTATACATGCATCAAATGTAATTGCCTGTGCTAAGTACATACACAAAGCTGACTGATCTATTCAATCAGGTATTGCTTCTCTTCACTGCACCAAATTCAATGGTTCACAGTCATTTATTGTACAAGTAAATCAGAAGTGCCATCTTCTCTCAGCATGACAACAACTAACTCGTTCAATGTTTCCATGCTGGCAAACATTTCCCACTTTGGAGGCATTATCAATCTTGTTGCATTCCACAGCCAGTCACTGTTAGCAATTATTAAAATTGGAATTTTCTTATCTTTTGTTGACAACTAGCAATACAAATTGCTCAAATTAAACTTATCCCACCCCTAACACTATATCCTAAGTTCCTAAATTCCCTGTTGGCTTAGTATAGGAAAACAAATTTTATTTTTCATGTGTTTTTATGATCCTTTTAAAGAAAAAAAAAAAAAAAAAACAAGGCGGCTATCAACTTCAATGTTTGTTAAGAACCTAAAACGTAACTTTGTGAGGGTTAGATGTTATACCATCAAAGAAACTGAGAAGAAAGCAACTCTACAACAAGATTCAATTTTGGTTGTTAAGGTGTCATAACATCAAAGAAACCGAACCTTGTGGGGGTTTGATGTTATACCATCCACGTAACTGAACCTTTTTTTTTTTGGTAGAGACTGAGAACCTTGTTGTAGACTATCAACTCCAATGATCCACTCAATGTTAAGGTGGGCTGCCAAAAATTGGTAGAGACTGAGAAACTTATTGGAAGCCAGTGGATTTGATTAAATTTTCAAAATTTTGGCTATGGGTTGGAGATCTTATTTCAAACAGTCATTGTGCAGAAATGCAGAGCACTCACTTGACAAAGGAAGACCAAATTACTTTCAGCGCCATAAATTACCAAAGCCCTTTGTATTGTTCAATCCAGTTTATTTTCTCCTCGTAATGCTCAAACCCATAAGAAATATCTATTAAGTTGGTTATTATTTGGTTGTTCCGGTACATTTTCAGTATTCTTTGAAAGATGCTTGTTGTGTGAAAACTTAGATTTGGGATCATATGCAACAAAGAAGAAGAGAGAAAATAATACAAATTGCAATCACACACAACAAGAACAAGACGATTTACGTGGTTCGGTTTGAAGCTTACATCTATGGGCAAAAACGGAGAGAGAGCTTTCACTATGATTGAAAACAGAGAATATAATGAACAGTGGTGGCACAAAAATCGAGAAACCACCTAAATATAAGCCCCAAAAAATCCTAATATCTGCGGGTTGGATCCGGACCCAAATCGGATACAAAATACATGTCATAAATGGGTCATATTCGGGTTTTTTTTGGATCGTCATCTAGGTTATATCTCGAGTTGAATACAAGACATTAACCCAACAAATCTCCACCTTGGCTTGAATTCTACCAAGTTATATAATACAAAAAAGCTTTACTCTCATATTCTCCACATAGCCCTGAAGGGTAACTTTAGATACTTCGAACTCTAATCAAGTCCAAGCAATGGTTGGACTTGAATGCTAAAAGAAACTTGGTCATTATGTCTGTTGGATTATAATCTGTGCCAATCTTCTTAACAATAATTTGGCCCTATGAGATGATCTCACATATGAAATGTCAATGTACTTGGTCTTCTCATGACACATCTGGTTTTTAGTCAGATGTATAGTGCTTTGACTGTCACGTTGCACAATAGTCAAATCCTGCTCCAGGTCTAACTCACAAAGTAAGCCTTTCAACCAAATAGTCTCTTTCACTACCTTAGTTGGCACCATATACTTAGCTTCAATAGTAGACAAAGCAACTGTAGACTACAATGTTACTTTCCAAGTCATTGTGTAATTCACAAGAATGAAGACATAATCTATCAGAGATCCCCTATTGTCATGATCACCTACAAAATCAGAATCCACAAATCCAACTGAACAGCCATCAAGACCACTTGTTTTATTAAACATCAGTCCAACATCTGTAGTACCTTTCAAATACCAAAGTATCCATTTCACTACTTGTCAATGTGCCTTTTTGGGCGCTTCATATACCTGGTCACAACATTAACGATAAGTAAAATGTTAGGACGGGTGCAAACCATACCATACATGAGGCTCCCAATTGCACTAGTACATGGAACATGAGACATGTACTATTTCTGTTCCTTAGTTTGTGGTGACAAGTTTGCAAAAAGTTTAAAGTGACTAGTGAGTAAAGTACCCACAGGTTTAGAATCTTGTATTTCAAAGCGTTCAAGTACTTTATCAAAGTAGCTCTTCTAAGACAAGTACAACTTTCCTACTTTTCTATCCCTGTGAATCTCCATGCCCAAAATCTTCTTTGTTTCATCTAAATCTCTGATCTCAAACTCACCACTAAGTTAAGTCTTCAACCTGTTGATTTCAGACATGTCCTTGGCAGCAATAAACATGCTATCAACATATATTAACAAGCACATCAAAGAACACTATGAAAACTGTCTAAAGTAAACACAACTATTATACTGATTTCTAGAAAAGTCATGTGCAAAAATAAACCGCTTATATTAGTGTCTAAGCGATTGTTTTAGGCCATACAAATAATTTTTAAACAAGAAAACGGTCTTCCTTACCTGAGACGATGAACCCCTATGGTTGATGCATAGAAATTTCATTATGTAGAAACACTGTCTTAACATCAAGCTGCTGCAGCTCTAAGTCAAGCATAGCTACAACAACACACGTATAAAACTATGCTTCACAACTGGTGATAATACTTCATTGAAGTTTATATTCTCTTTTTAACCATAACCCTTTGCAACCAAGCATGCCTTATACTTTACATCTTTAACACTTGGAGTTCCTTCTTTCCTCTTGTAAACCTATTTGTAGCCAACAATCATCTTTTTCATAGGCGGTTTCAGAAGCTCCCAAGTCTAATTCTTATGGAGAGATTCAATCTCTTTATTTATAGCAATTACTCATTGTGTAGACTCACTACTTGTGACAGCTTCATGGTAATTGAAAGACTCCTGACACTCAATAGTTTTTGGCATAAACAATGCATAAGAAACCATATTTGCATAGCTACTATTCTTCTGAGGTGGTCTAATCTCTCACCTTTGTCTCCCAGTAGCGATACAATACTATTATCCCTCTTGTACATCCTCCTCTTCACTAGGATCATGCTCTTCTTCCTCAATGGGCTGAATGGAAGTGCCTTCTTGACTCTTCTCTGAAGTGTAACTCTCATACTCCACCTGCTTGCTGACTCCATGGTCCCTATCTATATCAATATTCTCCTTTTTCGGGTTAATCATAACAGACTTATCAAAAGTAACATTTCTATTAATAATAAACTTGAGTGACTTAGGATCAAGACACCACATGTTCACAACCTATATTCCTTCACCCTATATCCATTACAAGAAAATACATTTTTTAGCTTTAGGTTTGAGTTTACCTTCATTGACATGAGTATAAACTGAACAACTAAAGATCCTCAACTTAGAATAATCTGTATAAGTGCCAGACCATACCTCCTCAGGCGTCTTATACTCAATGGCAATCAATGAAGACATGTTCACCAAGTAGCAAGCTGCAGAAATTGCCTCAGCCTAAAATTCATTTCTAAGTCCAGCATTAGAGAGCATACAATGAGCTCTCTCAAGGAGTGTTCTGTTCATGCATTCTACCACACTATTCTGGTGGGACATTTGTCTAACTATGCGATACCTCACAATCTCTTCATCCTTACATAATCTGTCAAACTTACTTGAATAAAACTCTAAGCCATCATCAGTTCTCAGTCTTATGCTCTAGCTAATCCTTGAATAATCATCAATGAAAGTCAACAAATAACTAGAACCACCATTTGAAGCAGCCCAAGATGGGCCTTAAAGATCAGAGTGGATGTAATTTACTGTACTTTTGATCCTGTGAACAACCAAACTGAAATTCACATTGCATTGCTTCTCGAATATACAATGCTTACAGAAATCTAACTTCCCTGTTCTCTGACCACCAAGCAAGCTTTTCTTACTTAATTCTGTCATACCCCTCTCACTTATATGGCCTAACCGCATATGCCATAGGTGGATAATGTCAAAATCTGAATCAGTTCATGATGATAACGTAGCTGCACCTGAAACCGTGCTTTTCTGAAGCACATATAGAGATTACCATTCCATTATCCCCTCATAACCACCAGAGCACCTTTTGAACCTTCATAACTCCACCTTCAGCGGTACACCTACAACCATTGGAGTCAAGAGCTCCTAAAGAAATCAGATTCTTCAATTTTGGTACATGCTGAACATTAGTCAAGGTCCTGACTATCCTATCATGCATCTTGATCCAAACTGTTCCAATCCTTATAGTCTTACAAGACATATTGTTCCCCATCAAAACTGTACCGCTATTCACCGCTTTGTATGTTGTAAACCAATCTCGGTTTGAGCACATATGATAGGAGTAACCTGAATCAAGTATCCATTTTTTATTTGTACATACACTACAATGAGTAACTGATAAAACATTTTTAGAACCATTAGAAGAATTTTTTTCTGTGATGCTAGCAACATTATTTTCCCTTTTCTCTTTAAGCTTTGAAAAATCTCACCTGAAGTGCCCTGACTTGTGACAGAAATGACAGTTACCATTTTTCAATCTAAACTTTGATCTAGACTGACCTTCATCACTTGAACCCTTTTACTTTGTTCTTCCTTTTGCAAATGACCTTCTGCATACCCTCACTCTCTTTTTCAGACACCTTATTCCTTAATTCCTTAGAATGCAAGGATGCCTTAACATCCTCCATGGAGATGATCCATAGAGTAAGGTCGTAACAAAGTGTTCATATGATGCAAGTAAAGAGCATAAAATAATAATAGCTTGATCTTCATCATCAATCTTAACATTAATATTTTTTAAATCTATAATGATTTTATTGAATTCATCAAGATGAACCTTTATAGACATACCTTCTCTTATCCTCAATGTGTAGAGGCATTGTTTCAAATACAACCTGTTCGTGAGAGACTTCATCATATATAAGGTCTTTAACTTGAGCCATAGCCAACTACAGACATTTCATTTCCAACCTCTCACAAAACCTCACCGGAAAGACACAATTGAATCGCACAAAGTGCCTTGAGGTCAAGTTATTCTCTTTCATTTTCTAACATCGTTGCATGAAGCTTTTCTTTCTCTACCAATGCTTTGGCTAGTCTTTGTTGAATTAATAGAGCATGCATCTTCACGCGCTATAAACTGAAGCTATTCTACCCGTCAAATTTCTCCACTTTGTACTTTGTGTAAATGTAATGTATTATAAATTTTATGAACTGTAAAATACATGCATTGTATAGATTAGGACATGAGTGAAGTCATGTTAGAGTCTAGGAGGTTCTTGGGTCTAAGCATCATGAAGATCATCATTAAGCGCCAAGGAAGCCTCGAGAGATCAAACCGAGAATCGACAAATCATCCCGAAGGGTTCTCACCTCATTCCGAACTCTCACAAAGTAAATCAGGTAAAGTGACATGGCCACAGTGAACCAAGGGTCCATAAAGGGTTTTCAAAGGTTCACGTACCTTCTAAGACCAAGGAGGGGCGATCCCAAGTCACTACAGCCTTCCCAAGGGGTTTAAGGCTGATTTCTGTGACTTTGGATCGATCCAAAATTGATCTAGGATCGATCCAAGCCTCCTAGTTTGATCCAAATTATTTATATCAATCCAGGATCGAATCAACAACTCTCAGGTTACAGGTTCTAAGTGTTTTTTGCACTTGAATCGATCCAAAGTAGCGGAAACACTGTATAACGATCAAATCTTTAAAAGTTCGTTTATAATCAATTGCCTATCTTTCTTGACCGTTGGGGAATGTTCTAATCTAATGGTCATGGATCATTTTTGTTCAATATAAGAGGGGATGAGCTCCAAATGATCAACTAATGGTCTTGTATGCTCTTTGATAAAAAACTTGCTTGTGTTTGGGAAATTCATAAGAGATTCAACTTTATAATCTAATGAGAATCTCTCTCTAAGCCTAGATAAGAAAATCTATACCCATTTGACCATTTCTAGCCTCCTCTCTACATAGTTAAGGCAAATCATTAAGAGGTAGGAATTAAGGGTTGCCCAAGATAAATCCTTGTGAAGAAGAGTGTGGGCTTGATAGTCACATTACGCTCAAGGAGGAGCAACCCACTGAGATTAGTTCTCTAACTTAAATAGCCAACTAAAAGACTTTGGGGAGCTATAGTTACATCTTGCTCAAGGAGGAGCAACCCCGACTTATGTGGAAGGCAACACTAACCTTTAAAGAGGTAAACACTTGCCTTAGAATTTAAATTTGAATTATTAAGATCTCTCCTGTCGGAGACATCGGGAGAAATTACATTATTATCGGAGACACCGGTAGTGTGGACCCTTAGCTCTTCCATCAGAGACATCGGAAGAGTAAACCATAGATCACACCCGTCGAAGACCCTAGGTGTTGCTTTCTTGACAAGTATATTAGGTTTTTTTGTTAATTTTAATCTTAATTGTAATATTTTTAATCTTAATAAAATTATATAGCTTGGTGGAAAGCCTTTGAGAGTGGATGTAGGCCGTTGTGTCGAACAACTATATATCTTATGTATATTGTGATTGCTGGTGGTGTGCCTTTATATTTATCGTTTATATTGTCAAGTATTGCACATGTTGATATAACTTCACATACAATATATTTGAACATGTCGAAAATCCCAATTGCAATCTAGAGCTCTGATATTAGTTTGTTGTGCGGAAATCTAGATTTGGATCATACGCAACAAAGAAAAGAAAAAATAATGCAAATAGCAATCACATAGCAAGAACAAGACGATTTATGTGGTTTGGCTTGAAGCCTACATCCATGGGTGAAAACAAAGAGAGAGCTTTCACTATGATCGAAAACCAAGATTACAATGAATAGTGCAGTGGCACAAAAATCAAGAAACCCCCCAAATATAAACCCCCAATCCTAATCTCTGTGCATCGGATCTAGACCCCAAATTGGATACAAAATACGGGTCTAAACGGTCATATTCAGTTTTCTTCGGATCATCATCCGGGTTATATCTTGGGTTGAATACAAGACAGTAACCCAACAATGCTAAACCTTGTTATTGTGTTTTACACGGATATCCATTGTACTTTTAACATTAACAATACTACAAATGTGTATTAGCTTCAGATTTTGGTCTATATAGAATGTATAGTAATACTTTCTTTTGAATGCAATAGGCTGAATCTGAACATTCTTTTTTTTTTTTGGTTTGGTTGTTTCCTTTGTCTGCGAGTCATGTACAAAAATGATAAATTCACAAGAGACAACAGATGATCACGTGGGAGAGGCTGAAATTGAAATCCAACCCCGCCCTCCGCTGCCAAAGCATTACGAGGACTTTACCATCACCGAGTCCGTGTAGTCTGAGAAATCTGAAGACAATACCTTAGTAAAAGACAGAATTATCAGCCTGCTAAATGGGAACGTAAAGCAAGAAGTTCAGCAAAGCAAGAGGATGGGTGCACAACCAGCTATTCTATTCCTCTATTACTCTCTACGCTTATAATACCAGTAGACTCAAGTTTGTATAATCTGATGTGATCTAAGGGGATCATTTAGCCTTACCAACTATGTTAATCACAAAACAGATGGAATCCCTGCAACTCAGCTAAGTCGAAACAAATTTACTATATATTCAACAGCTTGACTTGAATCAGACACTCAAAGCACTTGGATGAAGTCTAGATAACCACATTATAATTAACTTAGATCCACCTTCTATTGAATATGCAAAGAAAATATTTGATTCCCAGAGATATGGAAAAAATAATCTTGCAAGTAACATAAGAATAATAAAAAAAAAAGCTTCACACACATTTACATGTAATGGGTGACAGAAGCAAGCAAAATGTCACTTTTATTTCTTTGTGTTGTTAAGAGAGTGATGAACAAGAATACGGTGAACAATTTACACAGAGGAACCCAAGAGTAGTTTTTGTGTCAAAATCCCAGTGTGACAGAAATCCATAGCATTTGCAGCAGTAATCTTTTTGAACAGCATAAATTGTGAAAAATAGGTGCCATTGATCAGTAGGAGCATCCAAGTTTCAGAAACAACAAATAGGGCACCGAATCAAACCGTTCTCATTGCAATCCGGGCACCTACGCAGTTGCCCTTTCTCCTCCTCGAAAACCTTGCGACTGCCATTACAATTGGAGCAGGGAACAAACCTTGCATCACCACAGCACTCACAGACAAATCTGAAATCTCGAACTGGAAAGCCTACCAGAAGCTTTGCCAAATCCCCAACCTCATGAAGCTGCTTAATCTCATCAGCCCCTCCAACATACTTACCACGGATAAAAACCTGAGGCAAAGTCACAGTTTTATCTCCCAGCACACTCTGCAATTCTCTCCTGTACGCCGAATCCATGGAAATATCCCGTTCATCCACTGGAACCCTAAAGCCCCTGAAAATTGTCCGAACAGCACAACAATCTTCATAAGTCCTTCGAATTCCTCGCAAGCTGGTAAAATAAAGCACAATCTTATCCTCAGTCCCTGGCAACCGAATCCGATTATCAAACAGTGGAGAAACCCTGGCACCAGACGCCAGTGGCCTCGTCATTTTGGACTGATTAAACCCCAATTGCCTAGAAGATAAAGCCCGTCTGAAACTCGATACCACATTTGGATCCATATCTGCAAGAAGCGATTCTTCGGACAAGTGCTTCCACAGTGGCTTCGACAAAGAATTATCCTTTGCTGCTGCTGCTGCTGAAGATTCAAATGCATTGCAGGATCTCTTCACTTTCTCATCGACCACCGGAGACGACCTCGCGGATTCAAACGAATCGCACAATTTCTTGACGGACCCAGTGTGGGGAAGAGATGGGTAGGATGATTTGTTGAAGGCGTCCACGGAGGTAGAGCTATCGAAGTTGAAGGAGCGATCAAGGGCAGATGCAGAGTAATCGAAGTCGTCTAGGCCTGCCATTAGTTCCCAGGTATTGATGACGGAATCTGGTGACAAGTCTAGAATTTGGGTTTTGTCGGTGTTGTTGGGACGATCTCGATCGTTGGATTTAGGGTTTGTGGGGGTTGTGGTGGTGGGGTGGTTGTCGAGGAGTCGAAGGGAACCGTAGGTGGTGGAGGTGAGGGAGACGAGGTGGTGGGTGTCGCCCTTCCTGAGGGCGAAATGGTGGACGAGAGGGGTTGGGAGGGAGATGGTTCTGGGGATCGAAGATGCTGCTGCGACGGTTGTGGTTGTGGCTGTGGTTGAAGATGAAGGAGAAGAAGAAGAGGGTTGGATGGTGTTTTTTGTGAAAACGCCGTCTGGTCGAGAAACTGAGCAGCCCATGAATGATGATGGGTTGGTTTTGCTTTTCCTTTTTTTTTTAATTTTTGGGCCTTGTTTTGCTCTTTTGCTTTTGCTTTGTGGCAGTGTCTTTGTCCGGTAGACTTCTCTTTCTCTTTCAGGGAGAGGGCGATTTTGGAAGACGGTTGTTGCTTGATTTAGTAGACTAAGCGTACAGGGAAAGAAAGGTAAGCAAGCAATGAGAAGGGGACCGGGTGAGGGGGAGAGTAGCGCCGAAACCGAGTTATGAGGTGATGTGAGCCCGAGGGACACTGCCTGCCTGCCTGCCTGGTGCCTAGCGTTGTTGAGGGAGGACGCCAACGCGGTTGTGGTTGTTTTGAATTGACCTTCATTTAATTTTAATATGGGAATTAGGGATACATACATCTCCACATGGGTTAGTTAATTCTGTTTTTCATATACAGAACGGGTGGGCCATTTCTTAAAATTTAACCCCAGCCTTCGGATTGGTATAGTAAACCTACTTTGATGGCTCACACTACTTATTTTGATCGTATTGGACAGCTAAAGGGAATCTAATTCGATTGCGAAATTTAGAATCTTATCTGCTTGGTTTTCGTAGGATGATTAAGTCCACATTGGATGCGTTGGAGGACAAGTTGGGTAATATACCTGGGCTACATCCCAAAAGGTGAATTGATTCCCCCCTTTGTGTGGCCCTTGAGTGTCGCCCAAGGGGGTGGCGTAGAGGATTTCAGGCCTATATACATAATCCGTTGTAAGTAGATATGCCAATGAGCCAGGTCGATTCGGGTTGTACTCAGTTAGTAATAGCTGCTTACCCGAATCAGACTCGATCCGAACTCAATAAAGGGGGGAGGGGGTTGTTGGTTCATCATGCAATAAACCGGGTCATATTAGTTCCATAGCAGGTCCATAAAGTTGTTTGGATCCTCTACGGCAGAATGAATGCGGTCCAAGTGTTGGGACATGTGAGTCAAAATGCGCAGGCGTTTCAACATTTGAATCTTGGATCGTCTCCAGCAAGGATGTGTCCAGCGTCAATCAAGTATCAATTGCTGATATCTGGTGAAAAAATTGAATTGCACCCTTAAAAAACAACTTTTCACTTTTGTTTTTCCATGTGTCTCTACAAATTAACACTTACTGACGCTGGAAACACCCTAGCTGAAGACGGACTACAAAATTTGGGGGACAAAAACATACTGTTTTAATGGCTTATCAAATACTGAATACCACAGCAATCAAACTGCACTCAATTTCATCATGGAAGATTCAAAGTTAGGGAGTTGTTTATATCATTTTTGAATCTCACTAGTAAGATCAAGACACATGGGTGCTACTAGTTCCTAATCTGTCCACCAGCACAAGGACATAGAGCACGATTGCAAGAAGAGCAAATTCCTATTAAATGTCAACACGTGTCTTAGCATTGGATTTGTACAACATACAAGGCCATTGATTTGGAGACACAATGCACCCCATTATCGGTACTCGTAGTAATAAATGATGCCCTCTCCCAAAAGGAATACAAAGGAAGTTGATCCTATAAGGTGATGACACATGTCCTGATCGTTAATGTATAACAGACATAGGTCGTTGCTTGTAATTGCACGATGCATCTCACAGATGAATGTGGGTCATTAAGGGCACGATGCACCCCATGATTAAGCATGTAGTGTCACAATGAGGAATGAAAGTGTTGGTTGGATTGATAAGGAAGGAAAAATGGATTAACCACCTGACAATGTAAAAAAAGAAAGATGTAACTAATTTACCAGGTATAAATAGGCGAGAGACAGAAGAAAAAACGATCCTCAACATCATCATCAAATTAGATTTAATTTAGGAGTAGGAGTAATCTATCTTAGGACTAGGAGTAGCATTTGTAGCTAGTTCTTAAGGATTAAATTTGATTGACTCCTTGTTATTATCTCTGACTCGCTCATTACTGGGGGGACACTTCTTATCAGAGTCGTGGCTTCTTAAGATTGGGTAAGATATCTATATTATACTATCAATTTTCATATCTATAGAAGTTGTTTTTGTTCATCATTTCTCCCCATCGAGGCTTATGAAAGTTCTCTTGAGTGAGGCATGGATCGAATTAACTTTAACCACACGGTTCACCCAAACCCAGGTTAAGGTGGAAAAACCACTAACACATGGATTGTAGAGCTGTCAATTGGGCTGGGCTGGCCCGAAGCCCGACTTGATCGGCTAGAAAATTGGGTGAGTTGGGCAAGTTGGATTTCTGGCTGGGCTAGGTGATGTGGGAAATCGCAAGTATACGAATCGCTCAAGTAATAAAGTGTAAGAGTTGAGTGTTGAACCCACGAGGATTGTTTAATTTACTAACTACCGAAATTGTATTAATCTCAATTATATTTGACAAAGCCGAAATTT
>JAOXJP010000003.1:15012086-15032527 GCA_025762735.1 Platanus orientalis | reverse complement strand
TACCCCCCACCCCCCCCAAAAAAAAAAACAAAAAAAAAATAATACTAATAAAAAAGAAAAAAATCTATAAGTATTGAGTTGGATGAAGGAACTTTAAGTATGGTTCTAAGAGAAATGAATTTACACTCACTTTGAAAACAAAAGACCACAAAAAAATATATAGTTATTCTAGCAAAGTTCAAAAGAATGTGCTAATAACAATATGAGTATAATTATAGCACAATTAAGTTTTGGAATGTGAGGTGTAATGGGTGTAAGGGTACAATTGTAATAACCATTGCTTAAGGGGTATATGGGTATTTTACTCATATATCCGTCTAATATAAAAAGGGAGAGCCGTACGAGAGAACATACCTCTCTACGATCTCTCCCCCTCTTTTTCTAGTCTTCACTCTTCTCCCTTCTTATTTTCTTCTCATTTTTTCCATCTAGTTTTCTTCTCTAAAATTTATTTTGGTTATCAGAGCGAGTTCTAAAGAGTAGGAAGAGTAGGGAGATCACGTTGCAAAAAAGTCCTAGAAGTAGGGTTGACGTCAGCTTGGACGTACGACTGTTAGAGAAAGTCGAAGGCATCAGGTGGGTCGAAATCCCATGCCTGAATTTTTGGTGATTTTTTCAGATTTTTTTGAGGCCTGGAATGGGTGTTTCGAGCATTTTTCTCTCGGTTCAAAAATAGGGTCCGATTTGAGAAAAAGTGTTGATCCGGCCAAATCAAAGGCTGTTTCTCACATCAATCATAAGAGGACATGCCGTTTTTTAGTGATCTACCATTTGAGACCAAGTTCGTGAAGTTTGGTGAGGATTCGAGGGAGTTGTGATAAGTTCGCCCCCCCATCGTGACGTTACATTGTAGCACATTAAGTGCTATACAAATTTAGATCTACATCTATAGATCTCCTTTTTGGTGTGGCCAAGTCCCCTTCTATACCTTTAGAGACCCTGCAACAAACCTTGGTGTTGCCTCTCTTTCTCTATGCGTATTTTTATTAGAAGTTTGCTAAAAAAGAAACATTATTTGTGTTGTTGAAGATGTCGGAAGGGGACTCCTCTAGTGTGGTCTAGGGAAATTCGACAATTCCGTCGCTTATGGATCTCCAAGGTGACAATCTTGGAGCATAGATCACATCTGTCAAACTTGATGGGAAGAATTATTTAGAATGGTTTCAGTCCACACGAATGTATATTGGTGGCAGAGAAAAACTTGGATACATCAATGAACGGGTTGTTGAACCCACTACTCCTAGCACTCCAACCTATGATAAATGGAAAGCGAAGAATTTGACAGTGATGTCATGACTCTTTAATTCAATGGAGCCCTCAATCAATAGATGTTTTCTGTTCTTAGAAACAATAAAGGAGATTTTAGATTCTGCAACCCAAACATATTCCTAAGTTAAGAACTTTATGCAAGTCTATCAACTAAACTAAGATGTGGCTCATCTTCGCCAGGTGGAGCAGAGTTTGAGAACATATTTTGTTGCATTCCAGAGTATGTGGGAGGAGTTAAACCATTATGAGACTTATAGACCTCTGTGTTCTCAAGATGCTGTAGCCTATAAAGCAATAGTGGAACGAACCCGTATTTTTGAGTTTCTGGCGGGTCTAAATGCTAAATTTGAACTTGTGAGAGTTTTTATCTTTAGTTGGGATACTTAACCCTTGTTGAATGAGGTTTATGCCCTTGTTCAAAGTGAAGATAGTAGGCATAGTGTTATGCAACAATATTTTTCACCCACTGCAGAGCGTTCTGTTTTGGTTACCACTTCAACTATTCAAAGGAGTGCAAAGGGGTATGCAAAAAAACCCTTTAACTCCTCATTTGGTGATCGAGATAAAGAAAGTTGGAAATCTGGTCCTATTGATATAGAAAAACTGAAATGTTTCCACTGTGGAAAAATGAGGCATACTAAGGAACATTACTGGGATTTAGTTGGGCATCCTAAAAAATTCAACCACTCTGGTACATGCGGGCTAATTCTGTCATGTCACATCAGTCTGATGTGGATACAACTTTTTCTGTTCCAAAGTCTACCACTAACAGCCCAATGTACAATGAAATACCTAGGCACATGATTACAGTTCCTAAAGATGAGATTGGTAAGCTACGGTAGCGTATGTCACAGTTAGAGAGCTCCATGACAGTTCCTGCTACTTCTAGTTCATCCTTCGCCTCTACCCAACTAGGTACCCATGCCACCGCTTTCCATGCTTCCTCCTCTCCCTTAAAGTCCTGGATACTTGATTATGGGGCATCTGATCATATGACAGGTCAGTCTTCTTTATTCTCCTCTTACTCTTGTCAATTCAGGTAAGGATAAAATTAAGGTGGCTAATGGAACATTGTCCCCTATCTCTGGAAAATGTAGTGTCCATGTATCACCTACTTTATCCTTATCCTTAGTCTTACATGTTTCGAAATTTGCCACTAACCTTCTTTCCATTAGTCGCATTACCAAAGATCTTAATGTTTTGTGACATTCTTTGTTTCTCATTGTGTGTTTTAGGACTTGGATTCGAAGGAAATGATTGGGAGTGGTCGGAAAGTTGATGGACTTTATCTCCTGGATGCGGATATGGTTTAGTCTTCTTTTCTTTCAGTAACTAAGTCCAATAATGGTTATGTTGCAAATAAAAATTCCTTGTTGCAGTGGCACAAGAAAAATAGGTCATTTGTCTTTATCTTCTTTAAAACATTTGTTTTCTCATTTATTTTCCTTGAATTTTCAACGGATTTAGATTTTGAAATTTGTCAATCTAGTTCTGGACTTCAAAATACCCCTTGCTACTTTATGTCCAGATAAACCTTTGTTTTTGGTCCCCCCTAAGGTTTTTGGTTGCATTTGCTTTGTTCATGTCCCACAAAAAGATAGAACCAAAGTAGATTCAAAGGCTTTGAAGTGCATCTTCTTGGGTTATCCTGCTTCACAAAAAGGGTATAAATGCTATCATCCAGGTACAAGAAAAAAATTTGTGAGCCACGATATTACCTTCTTGAATCTACACTTTTTTTTTCTCCTTCTACAGCCTCTCTTCAGGTGGAGCATGGGAGTGAAGAGAGTCCTCAAGTCTGCCTTCCAACTTCTCTTCCTGTCCAAGTTTTGGTATCTCTATCCATGTTTGATTCAGGGACAAAAAAAGGAAAAAGAATTGTAAACATACACAAGGAGAGACAATGACAAAACAACTTATCCACCTTCAATTACCTCTTGGGATCCAGATAATGATTCTTTAAATTTACCTGTTTCACTTCCTTCAAACCCTTCTATGGACGATGACCAATTGCACTTCGTAAAGGAAAACGTACATGCATTAATTTCCCTATTTCCAATTTTGTCACCTATCAGGCTTTGACTAACCCTTTTAGGACTTTTGTTAATTCTGTTTCTTCTGTGAAAGTCCCTACTTCTCTAAAAGAGGCAATATCTAAGGCTGAGTAGAGGAATGCCATGGTTGAAGAAATGTTGGATGTAAATAGGTGTATATTGTAAAGTATAAAGCGGATGGGTCAGTGGACAGGTACAAGGCAAGACTGGTTGCAAAGGATACACTCAAACTTAAGGCATTGATAACTAGGAAACCTTTGCACCAGTGGCAAAAATGAACTCTATAAGGGTTCTATTATCTGCTGCAGCTAACGGAAATTGGCATCTCTAGCAATTGGATGTGAAGAATTACGTTCCTACATGGGGACTTACATGAGGAAGTATACATGTTGCTACTTCCATGGGGACTTACATGGGTTAAAGCAATCTTTAAAAGTCTGGTTTGAAAGGTATAGTGGAAGCCTAAAGAAGGTTGAGTATGCCCAATCATAAGCCGACTACACCCTATTCATCAAACACAGAAAGGAGGGTACTACAACGGTGATTGTATATGTGGATGATATTGTCATAACGGGTGATGATCCAAGTGAAGTCACCAGGTTGAAATCACATCTTAGCAGTGAATTTGAAGTCAAAGATTTGGGAGCACTACGGTATTTGTTGGGAATTGAGGTTGCTAGATTAAGAAAGTGTATTAAGTATATTTTGAATTTTTTGATTGAAACTTGGTTACTAGGTACTAGACTAGCTGAAACCCCAATAGAGGTGAACCATGGCCCGAATGATCAAGATGGTAGGCGCCACTGATTGATGCAAGCAGGTACCAAAGATTGGTTGGTAAACTTATCTACTTGTCACTTACCAGACTTGATATTGCCTTTGCAGTTGGAGGGGTAAGTTAGTTCATGCATGCACCACAGACTCCTCATTTGGAAGCAACCTATAAGATCTTGAGATACTAGAAATCAACTCTAGAACAAGGTTTACTATTCACTAGCCAGAGACATATGAGAGTTGAAGTTTACACTGATGCTGATTGGGCAGGCTCTATCACTGATAGACGATCCACTTCTGGATATTGTTCATTAGTTGGAGGAAACCTTGTGACCTGGAGGAGTAAGAAGCAATATGTGGTTGCTAGATCCAAGGCAGAAGCTGAATATAGGTCTATGGCTCATGGAGCGTGTGAGATGATTTGGTTGCGCCAACTACTACATAAGCTCGGTCTTACTACACTGATACCAACGAGTCTTATACTGTGACAACAAGGCTGCAATCATTATAGCCCATAATCCAATACAACAGGACCGTACCAAACATATAGAAGTTGACAGGCACTTCATCAGAGAAAAAAATCCTTGCAGGATTGGTGTGTACCCCATATGTAAAAACAGAACAATAACTTGCCGACATTCTTACCAAATGAGTACCAAAAGTACGACTTCATGAAATCATTAACAAGTTGGGAATGCATGACATTCATACTCTAGCTTGAGGGGAGTGTTGGAATGTGAGGTGTAATGGGTGTATGGGTACATTTGTAATAACCATTGCTTAAGGGGTATATGGGTATTTTACTCATATATCCGTCTAATATTAAAAGGGAGAGCCGTGCGAGAGAACATTACTCTCTACGATGTCTCCCCCTCTTTCTTTAGTCTTCTTTCTTCTCCCTTCTTATTTTCTTCTCCTTTTTTCCATCTAGTTTTCTTCTCTAAAATTCATCTTTAAGTTCATGCATCACTGGAAAACGAATAATTCTACAAAGGATAACTTGTGAATAATCAATAGAATTTTAGGTGCCCAAGCCCGTAGTATAAACTGTGGAGAGGTTAGGGTATTTCATGCCCTGCATCAATGTTTTACTTGATGGTTGAATTTTCTATTACATTGTGCCAGGTCATCACATATGTCCAAGATCTCTTTCCCCATTTTGGCTGTAATACTTTTTACACTATTAGGACCATATATTGTTTACATTCTTACATATTTAATGTATGCATATATTGTACTAATCTTATTGATCTAATCTTTTGGGTAAGTGTAAGACATTTTGTGCACTTTAGCTTATCTTGTATCACATAACGTATTTCATTATTACTTTTCACAAAATGATAAGTGACAATTTCAAGTGTGTTTCATTAAGAAAAGGCATAATTAATCAGTTCCAAGTATTTGAAGAATTATTAGAAGTTTTGGCTTGTGAATTTAGAAGCTGACATTGGTTTCCAAAAGCAAATTCAGACTTGAGGCTTGGGTATCCTTACTTAGTGGTGAAAAGTAGATGAAAATTGATTATTATGCATTATTGACTCAGCGCAATTTACTGCTATCTGGGTACTTAGGTTCATTTGAACCTTTCGATTCCCAATATACAGAATTGACTTTTTTTTATAGGCAATTTGGTGGTTTATATTAATTTTTTATTTATATTTTATCTGGGTGTATATCTTGAATATTCATCCAAACAAGCATTCTTTCCTCTTGCTTGTAGGACTTGTTGAATTCACTTTCCACGTGGTACAAAGGTGAACACCCACGACAATGGCTGCTGCTGCAGAAAATCTCAAACCCAAACATCTTAATGAAGACTGGACTGTGGTTCTACCTCGTCGAGGCAAACAGAGGAGGAGCAATTTCCCCAATATCAAATCGCAAGAACAGCAACAGCCACAACCATGGGCACCAATTGATCTTGAAACTGATTTAAGAAGAGAATCAAAACTGGTGCAAAAGATGCACATCTATATAAAGAACCTTGAGAATACCGAATTCTACCGTAATCTTCTCAATCAAATTCAAACTCCTCAAATATGTGCTTACTTTTCTAGGGTTTTGGGCTCTGAATCAAAGATGCAGATGGTGATATATGGGATTGGCAGCATTGAATCATATGAACCCCCACGATTGCAGTTGAGCCTTGCAATCTTGATGAAGAGAAAGTTTGACTGGATCGGTGACATTAAGGTATTTGATCCAGTTCTTTCAACCACAAAAATGAAGGTGTTGGAATCTCTGGGTTGTTGTGTTTTAACAGTAAATGAGCAAGGACGGAGACAGGCATTGAAACCAACAATGTTCTTCATGCCACACTGTGAGGCAGTGTTGTACGATAATTTGTTACAAGCGAATTGGAAAGCAGAGCTTCTGAATAAGATGGTAGTGTTTGGAAACAGCTTCGAGAGTTATGAGCAGAATGTGGCAGAGTTCAAGAATCCATTTGTTGTTGATTCATCGAAGTATGTTTTGGGTGTGAGAAGGTTTATAAATGAGATTGCAATTGAGACACTTTCGGATGATATTTTTAGGGCTTTTCATGATTCAAGCTGGCATTTTTTTGATCTAGATCCGGAAATGGAGCTCCAAGCCATTAAATTTTAAAGAACTGTAGTAAATATGCCAAATTTTCAACTCACCTTGTTCTAATGGGGATTTTAAAACTTGATACTTTCTAATGATATAGAAATATAATTTGATATTCTTCCTTTTGTCCCCATAAATAATAAAATCAATGTTCTTTCTCATGTTTTGTTTGGATGTAAGTAAGCTCTGTTGTTTGGTTGCAACCATCTGTTTGATTTCCATAACCTTTTTGATTTCAATAATCTTTCCGTTTGAAGAGAACCAATTATGAAGTCTCATTTAAAAGGGTCGTGTCTAGAAAACACATTGAAATGAATTCATCTCCTTTTGTTTTTAGTACATGTGAATGCAAGTTGTTTTAATATTGATTTCAATTTCTTTCAAATGGAATCGTCACCATCATGGCCGAATAGTAATATAAGATATTCCTAAGATGACATTTTAAATAATATTAGATTTCCCAATTAGCATTTGATTTCCATAACCTGTTTGGCATGTGCTAGGTGCATTCTTTGCCACCATGCACCCTTAGAGGTCTCCTTGAGAACCTTGTGGAGTAAGCTTAAGGGTTTTAATTATAGAATCAGGTAACAAAATAAATTGGGACTACACCATAAATAGTTTGCGTAAATTTGTTTTCCCTTCATATATTAAAAAAAATATTTTTCTCTGATGAAACAACATGTATTACTAATTCACCCAAAAAAAAAAAAAAATACATGAATGACTAGGATTTGTGAACATAGGGGAAAACAAATTAACCATGGTTTTGAGAACCAGACTGGCCATTGAACCAGCAAGGTGGATGGTTCAGGTCCAATTGGATTCAACCGTCGATTTACATGATCTAACCATGGTTCACTTCAAAATATGTGACATGTGAATGCATCCTACAATGTTACCTTAGGACCATATATATATATATATATATATATATATATATATATGTTGCATGTTAGAATAGCCCATGCATAAATTATGATGAATGTTTAAAAGACAACATTGATTCAATTAACAAAGTGAAGTTGTACGTTAAGCATAAGCAGCGAAACATGAGATTGGCTTTGTTAAGAGTATATATAATACATTATTATAATAATCTCCCACTTGCCTTCAAAGCCAATCGTGCCTACTCATAAATCTCATTTTCTCAAGATGTGTATCTAACACTTTCTTAGGTAGTGACATTGCTCAGGATCTGCCATGTTATTGACCAATACAATCTTTGCGGTAAAAATCTCTCCTTTATGCATATTGTAGTAATGTAGGTCTCCAAGGATTTGGTAAGACCCCCTTAGGTCAGCTCGGCATCAGGGGCCGACAAAACAGTGCCGGAAAGTGAAAAGCATCCCCCAAAAAGTGTAAATCACTTTTTCGGCGCTGATGTACTGGCCCCCGATGTTGGCCTGACCTTATGGGTCGCACCAAATCTGAGGTGCATGTGGGTTGTGTTGAATGTAGATCATGCCATTCAACCTAGAGAAATATTAACTAATTATATGTCGACTTGATGATATTTTGAATCTTACTCAAAATACAAATTGTCCCTAGATAAAAGAGATGATGATTAGTAAGTCCATTTCTTATAGAATATTACAATCTAGTCCCTTAATTGTACATTTTCTCTTGATGGATTTTCATTACTGTCAAGACTCTGGTTTATTGTAGAAATTTCTCATGGATTTTTTTTACTAATTGGTCCTTATATAATTGATAAAACATTTATCAAAAGGTCCCCACATTTAAATTTCAGTCGTCCAATCAATTTAGCCGTCATCTCTAGATATATTTTCTCATGAGGTGGTGAATGATTTATTGAGCATTGCCATCATCCACATGCTCCACCAATAACTCAACGGTGGCATCAATGGTCATCTCAAGTATGGGGATAGTTTTGCATCATATATATATATATATATATATATATATATATATATAATTAAACCCAAGCACAATACTGACAGTAGATTTTTACATGCATTTTCTTTTGATCCTGTTTGGTGCATACAAATGCATATACACATACTAGTCTTAGGGTCTACCATCCCGTGATTGATATTACATCACTGCACTCCACTATCCGGTCATGGAGGAGGTCTAATCCATTGATTTCCTGCGTTCCCTAGTTATGGAAATCTTGGTGCGTAAGTAAAACCCTGATGTCCTTATAGAAACCTAGCCTGGTCCATTTCCAACTTTTTCTCTTCTGTTACACATGGAGGAATTTGGGGAAGAAAGGATATAAAATTTCTTTTGTTGGAGGTTGCACTTGACTAGATACCATTCTTTTGATATTTTGGTGGCACCTTTCACTTATTACTTCATAGATAACATGAGGGTAAAATATTTCCTGCATAGTTTCTTTAGGCTTATTTATCATAACTGACCGAGTATCTTTTGGCCCTTGCTTAACCATTTTTTTTTGTTGATTTTCAGATTGATATGGAAGTCAAGTATGAGAGAATGCTTCCTTCGCGATGGAGGAGTCTGATTGTGAAGATGGATCCTTCATGGTGTGAGTGCTCTTCGCGGTAACTGTATGCAGGAAGTGGAGAGGAGTGGTTCACAATGGCTCAGGCGGTTCGTGACGCTGAATGCTTGTGATAAGGAAGACTTGTAGTAGATATTCTTTGTAGAATGGTTCTTCGTGGAATGAAAGCTTTGCGATGATGGATTGATCGTGATGTATTGTGGCTCACGATACACTTTCAGTTCTAGGTCACTTGAAGTGATAGTTGGCTAGCGGTATTATTGCCTTCGCGATGTAGTTTCCTTTACCGTATTGGTTCCTTCACGATTCAATTGCCTTCATGGTACAAGTTCCTTCATGATTCACCTGGAGTTCATGAAATAGATACACTAGTTTTTCATAGATGTTCAATTTAGTGTTTCTAACTTTAACAAGTTCATCCAAGAAAGAGAAGGTGTTATCACATTTCTTGAAGATAATCGAGGTCTCACATTAAGTGTAAGGGATGCGGCTAAGCTAACTCTAGAAGACAATCTCGCTTGGGGAGAACCCTTGTTTTGTTGCGGAGTTGCACTCTCTCATAAGATGAATGAACCTTGTTGTTTCTTAAAGCCCGTGGTCTTAGATGTTAGTTTTAACAACTCTAAGATTTTATAAAATCTTGACAACATAACAACTTTATGACCACATTTAATAGAGTATTTGTCTCACAAGGAAACTATTCTTTCTCTCAAGAATATTTCCAAGTCTTAAGAGGATGCTTCTCTAAGAACCAAGTTTTCTCTTTCAAAGAAGAGGGCTGATTTAAGAGAGAGCTTGAGTTCTTGACCTCAAAGCTCACTCTTTTTATGGAAGAAGTTTGAGTTCTAAGAACTTCACAATGAGAGTAATGAGAAGGAGAAGAAAGAATGGTGGTGAGGATGCTTGACAAAGCTTCATTCTTTAGAGCATAACTCTGGGAACACTAGCAATGGCCTTTTCTTCTCTCATTCTTCACTCTATTTTGCAGCAACACTTGGACTCTAAGACTTTCTTTACCCTATTTTTATGCTCACCCTCATCTATTTATATAGAGGGAAGAGTCCAGGATTCCACGCCCTTCGTGATGACATGTGTCATGGCGAGGAGGTCTCTTTGCAATATGAGGATCCTTTGCGATAAGGGTTCCAAGGTGGTCAAAAAGATGACTGTAGCTGCAGACTGTTCTTGGCTCATGAAGCGGCTTAGGCGGGTCTACAGTGATGCAATTTCACTATTTTGATTGATTCACGAAGACCAATAAATGTGGGTAAGTGAGATGGCAAAAAAATGGTGATGTGACTGATGGGACAATTCAAGGCATTTTGGTCTCCAAGGTCTTTCGTGAAGGTGGTAAGGGATAGATGTCGTCAGGATCTGACAAAGGGCAGGTTACCACTTTGGTGTAATGGGCAGGTTGTCTACCTTGAGGTGACAATCACATTACTCGAGATTAAAATATCTCAACATTTTCCCTGATTGTTTTTCTCAGAAACCTTATCTTTTTAGTGGCATTTTTTGAGGTATATTTTTGGCCTCAAAGATTTTCTTAAACTCCCCATGTTTTAAATTTTAGAGAGGCCATATTTAGAGGAACCATTGATGGAAAAGGACCGGCATCATTTTCCATTTGTTATTTCTAAATTTTATAGGAACTTCAATAACCCTTTATTAATATTTTCTTAAATTACATAGTGGAAAACAATGTAATTGACGGTAGAATGGGTTTTCAATTTCTGCCACTTAGAGTATTCTTCACGCTTTAATTCTTTAGCTGAAGAATTTTTTTGTCCTTCGGCCAACTTAATGAATTTGGCTAATAACAAATAATTAAGGCTATCAATTGGGCCAGGTTGGCCTGAAGCTTGACGTGTCTGGCCCAAAAAATTATTGGGCTGGGCCAACCTAATTCCGTGCTAGGCTGAGTTTGGGTCCAATTTTTAGGCCCAAAGTTTTATTTGGGCCGAGTTAGGGAAGGCTCAAGTTCAACCCGAGGCCCAATCAAGCCTGGCTTGAACTAGTTAGCAAATAATAATTTTATTTATATGGTGATATTAGGTCTATATATTTTTTATTTTCTTTTTGGATCCATATATTTTAACAAATTTACTATCATTAAATAGTTCAAGTGTCAACTGTTAAAAAAACCATATAATATATATTTAGGGGCAATTATGGGCCTAAAATCAATCCAAAAATTGAGAACAAAGTTTTAATTTGGGCAGCCCGAACTCTACCCCAAGCTTGTTGTTTTAAAATGAGTTGAGTTTGGGCCCAATTTTTTGGCTTGAAGTTTTATTAGGGCCGAGTTTGGACTCGGGTAAAACATTTTGGGCAGAACTCGGCCTAGCCTAGCCCGACCTGATTGAAAGCCTTACAAATAATCAAATATTTCACTAAACTTGGTAATATCAAAGGAATACTGCTTACCAATCTTGAGTGCATTCTTTCAAACGTTTTACTTCATTGTCGAAAGATGATTTGATGTTTTCCTCAGACACATGGTTTCTTAAACATTACTTCAGCTGCATTAATCTCATAATTAGGATCAACTTAGTAGGTTCTAGTGGACGATTTTTGTTGTTGACTTTCTTTTTATAATAACCATTCATACCTTGTGACCCTATCAGATAGCTCAAACAAGTCTTCAGATTCCATTCCTTTAAACTTCTTCCAAAGTTATCTAGGCCATTCATGGCCAATTCACAAACTCATACTCTTGAAACATAATAGGGCATTTATTTTTGGCGCTTGAATCCTGCCAAATATCTTTTGATAGATTTGCTTTAAAGTTGTCTCAGCCATGGTAGATCAACCATGGAGACTTCCGGCTCTACCCAAAAGAACCACGTGTGAAAGTTTTCTTCTATATCTTGCCATGCAAGAATGGAGTGTTTTTGGTAGTATGTAAGAACATAGTTAGGTGAAAGGTCAATGAGTTCCCGAACAATCTTAGTTTTAGGAAATCATTGGTAGAAGCTTCTCTACACTGCATTGCAAAATGACTGATATGTTTTACTGTTGATTGGAAATCTTTTCCCGAGAATAGTAAAAACTCAAGAACTTTAAAACCCCTCAGCAATTCATAAAGCTGATTTATCCAGTTCGAATCGCCCTGAAGTAGGACTAACATTAAGGGCAAACACATCAACACTGAAAAAGTGACTTACATTTTTTAGGGGGGGTGCTTTTCACTATTTAGTGTTGATGTGTCAGCCCTTGATGCCAGTCTTATTTTAGGGGGACCTCAGGTGGTCCTACCAAATCCTCAGGGAGTTCTGATTGTTTTTTTTTTTTGTGTGTGTGCATTCTTTGTTGGTTATGGCCAACATAGTTTTGTATCAAGTCCAACACTCTATCCTTATCAATTGGCTGTTCATTTCCTCCAGGGTAATGATAAATTGGAGCTTGAGGCTCCTGTTCTATTGGCCTTGGTGGGAACTATCCACCGAGCAGTGGATTTGATGGCTGCCCATGAGTCTTGGATCTGGTGGAGGATTTTGATAATTAGGAGAAAAGGGTTTAGCGTTTTGGTCATTTTGATCACTATGACCATTTCTCCTAGCAGTGGTATATCCTTGTCCATTACCATTTCCATTTCAATTTTTGTTATTTGGTTGGAAAAGTTCATTCCTTTGTATAAAACAATTGGTGCTAGATCACTCATTTCTCCAGTGCATTTGGAGAGAGTGGTCTACTCTGTTGACCATCGGTACTTACGCGATTGAAAAGTGTTTCAATCATTTAACTAATGTTGTCTACCTGAAGCCTTATACTCTCTTTGATATTCTCAATGAGGCTTTCTCCTTTAGCTTCCACTAGTGAGGATGGATTTCAACTATTAGCATTAACCATTAGTAGCATTTTCCAGTGAGTCCAAAGTCACACGGTGTGAGGAAGATGCTTCCTTATGTGGTAAATCTCTTGGATTTTGAGAAACATCAAGAGGAGTTTGTTGATTTCCCTTTGAGACCACATCCTAATCCTCATTATGCCTCCTAGGTGCCATTTTTGTGGGTCCCACCAAGCATGCAAAAAACAAGTGTTGGTTGAATTTAGGTCTATGAGCATGCCAATATCAAGTGATCTAAAGAATGTTCTTTCATGACGTTTGTTCAGACATCAGATAGGAATTAGGCAATTTGGAGTGGGAGGGTTCTTCCCTTGATGGATTCTTTCTACCTCGAGAGTGATGACTTTATAAAGAGTTGAAATGTTCTTCATTGACTGTAGCAAAGTAATATCAATAAATAAAAGAAAATATTAAACACTAACTCTAATATAAAGTAAAAACTACACTGGGAAAATAATTAATCATGCAACACAATATATTGCCTAGCTTACATAAAACTATCGAAGCAAATCCACAATGAGTTGCTCAAGCAGAATGACATAAAAAAAGGAAGAGGAGGAACACTTCGACAATGGTGAAATGTAAAACTAATTCTACAACAATAGTACACTTCTCAGAGGAAGGTGTTGGGTTTTGGCTTTATAGTAACTGGTGGATCTTAAGAGATCCAACGGTGAGGACTTTTTTTGGAGTAAATACTCCTTTTGAGGAGTGGAGTCTTGAACGACTCCTCCATTGAGATGAAAACCCTAATATAAATATTAGGGAAAAAGGAAGAGAGAGTTAAGAGGTAGCCGTAAGGGGTTCTTGTGGGGTTTCTTCAAGGGTTTAAGAGTGTGAGGAGAGAGAGAGAGGGTGTACAAGGGGAACGGTGTAAGTTTCTAGGTTTTGAAAATCACACTTCTTTGTATGGATTTACATTCTCATAGTGAAGAAGGGTTTAATTCTCTCCTGTGGATGTAGGCATATCACCGAACCACGTAAATCTTGGTGTCTCTTATTTTTCTTTGCGTTGATTTGATTTGATTTATTTTTCTTGTTATTCGTACTAGAATAATTGCTCTAAAACACAACAAGTGGTATCAAAGGCATGTTCAACTAGGGAGGATAGGAATTAAGAACAAGTTCTTGATTCCCATAGTTCAATACGATGTTGTAGGGAAATAAAGGAAAATTCAAGGAAATGGAAGATGGTTTCTATTGTGGTACACAGAATAACAAGTGCTTGTCCGGGGTCTCTTTCGCAGTTGGAGCAGAGACAAGTGTTACGGGTTTCCAGGTGATAGATGATGGTGAGACAATTCCTTCTATGGAGAGGACAGATTGAAGTCCCTCTCTAGAGTTCACTAGATGAGTCAGCTCGGGGTAGCTACACATGTGCATTGACCGTGTTATGATCGAATTGGATGAAATCAGGACTAAAGCAGTGGTTCTTCAAGGCTAATGGTTGTTTGTAGTTATAGCAAACAGGATATGATTCAAGTTCGAGGTGGAGGTGTGTTCCAGGTACATATGTTGCAGAGTTCACTAAGAAGGATAAGTACATGTTTTCTCTAGAGTGGTTTTGGAATGTGAGCCAAAGTGAAGTGTAGTGCACATGTCACAGGTTCTGTGTCTTGGCAAAGATATAGGTAGAGCTAACTTCAATAGGAAATCTTAAGGGGTTGGAAATAAAGCTAAGGTGGAGATTTGTTGGGTTTTGACTTTATACCAACCGGTGGATTTTAGCACTAACACTACCAAAGCAAATAAATCAATAGATCTTAGCACCAAGTCTTGTTGATTATTCAATGGAATAAGTTCATCCATTTCCATCTTAGTTGATTTTCTTTAAGGCCTAGTCTGGTTACCTTGAATTGTATAGAAAAGAAAAGAAAAGAATAGAAAAGAAAATCCCACAAGAAAAGGTAAGAAAAGAATCATGAGGAAAACATGAGAGAACCAACTTTTCATGACAACCAGACAGCTTAAAAATGATTTTTTGAGAAAATTTTGTCATGAGAAAACCTTTTCATGGCAACCAGACTAGGCCTAAAAGAAAAAATAAATTGTAAGTGTCTATGTTAGCAAGTTCCTTAGAAAATTAATGCATCCTAAAAGTCTCCACTTTTACTAATCAATGACAAAAAGAACCAATGCTCCCTTGCTCAGGTGGTTGCGGAAGAGAGGTAATGGGTGTGTGTCATTCAGGCAGCTTTTAGTAGTGTTGCGATGCAATCTCCGGTCTCACTCTATGAAGTATGAAGTGGTTGTTAGTAGTCGGGAGTTGTCCAACCAAAAATATAATGACAAAAAGTAATATTTTCTAGACTAATCTGTCAAGATCAACTCCATTGATGTGCCTTTTGCACGATGCCAAATCTTAGTCTATCTTTATTTTCACCAGAGCTCAATCATATCATAATTTCAAATGGAAAGAAGTCTTGCAACTCTCAAACCAGCACAAGACTTGAAACTTGTGTTGTTTCGATTCTTTGGAAACTTTAATTTTTGATTAATATTCATAAAAATACAGATTATGAACATAATTTCTCTCATGATCACCATATGAAATACTGTAATTTAAATCAAGGAAGATTAAGAGAATGCCTTAATAGATAAACCAGACACAAAATAATAGTCCGACCTAGTCTCTAAAGTGTCCACACATGCTCTAGAATTCTTTGCACTTCTCTTATGTTCAGAAAAATTACAAGACCTAATCTCAACATGGGTAACTCTATTTATAGAGTTTTTGAGAAGCCAAAGTAACCCTATGGGGTGTGAGATCCTTATGAGATTCTTATTCTTAGGATGTGGGCCACAATAACCTTAATTAAGTCAACTGCATTAAGGGTACTTTATATTTTATTACTTAAAACTAGTACATCACTAATTTCAATAATCCCTGTAACATATTGCAACTGAAATATCAAATATAAGAAATTAACAATGAGGTCCTTCCATAAAAATATTTCACAAATATGTTCTTTCAGTACTACCCAGTATTCCTTAATGATCTTTAGGATGATAAAATAATCATTGTCTAACCCCTTTGGTCATTAGAATATTATCATTAGGAATTTCATGAATTGATTGGATTTCTAAAACATTTTTTTGATAAAATATTTTTCAAAATTAAAAATATTTATATAATAAATTAATTTTGAAATCATTTGACAAACTCTTTATAAAAAAACTACAACCCGGACATTTTTTTTATAAAATTAAATCACATATTTTCTAAACTGAAAATATTCTCCCATTTAAGGGCAGTGGATTCCTTATTAGGCATTTGCATCCTCTTGAGTATCATGTAGACTATTCAAACTACCCATGATATAGCCTCCAATTAGGCATCACTAGTTGGTAACTCAAAATAACTATTCATGACAATTTAGAAAAATACAAACCCTAAGGATGAGCTTGTAAATATAAACAATACTTATCCTAATAATGATGTTTTACTAAGTATGTTCTTAATGGGTTCTAAGTCTCACTTCAGTGATTGAGATTACATCACACTATCATGTGGCAGCTCTACATTTAGCATCCATATAAGTGAAGTGTCAAACATTACTCATAACTATAAAGTTTTAGGTCTATAAGAATTGGATTATTAGATCTCTCCACACATTCCAATGTGTCTGACATCCTATTATGTTACCTGAAGACCACCTATCTCATCTCATGAGATCAAATAAATACCCATATTAAGAAATAATAACATATGATGATGGAATAAAATGTTCTCATTAATTCAAAAAATAAACTAATTTGCTTATATTTTATGTGAATGGCTTTGTCAAGACATATATTTCTAACAACCTGATAAGGGTAAAATGATAAATACATATGGGGTGCTTGTTAATAATGTCTCCACTTACAATGCCCTTCTTTATCTTATGCACATTTTTACTAAATTTCCCCTTATTAGGTGTGTGCTAATTAGAATTGGTTTCTCTCCATTTGAAAGAGTCTGGATCCTTTGTAATAAGTTAGAACACATTAACGTGCAACTGTTTTCAAAACATGACATGTATACAAAAATCTATAACTCCAACAAATTTTGGGAAGGAGTTTAAAATTTTTGCATACATGTTGTACTATGGACACTTGTTGCATGCTAATGTAGTTTAACTTACTACATAAGATCTTGAATCTAATTGAAAGGGAGATGATTCAAATCCCTACCCACTCCCCAACCCAATATTATTTATCCATTTTTTCAATTTTCATCGGCTTACAGGGTGTAGTCAACATTAGGGTTGTAAATGGACTGAATACAGAGTGGATATAGGCATATCCGTATTTGACTCCATTTATTTAACTGAATATCAGATACGAATATGGATATGCAACTATTTAAATATAATTGTTTGTTTAACTTATTAGCAAATATGAATTTGGATATTCGGTTATACTTTCTACCAAATATCTGTTTCTAAGCGGTGATGCAAATATTTTGGGGCTACAAAACTAGGGTGAGAGAGAGAAGCAGAGAAAGATGGGATTGTTAGCAATGACAAGAAGAAAGAACAGGGACTAGAAAACCTTAGAGAAAAGAAGAAGAAGAACAACAAACTACCTTCAACTTACAATTGACATTATACCATAACTTATCATGAATTTTCTTCACCTTAATATAAATGCATTTTGGAAATATTTGATCATGTGAAAAAAGAAAAACTAAAATGAAAAAGAAAAAAAAATAATACAAACTAAAACAATAATGGTTGAGAGTTCGGACACTTAAAATTGAACTGTTACATTGTTACATTCATAGGCCTCAATCAAAACACATATGAAAAAAAAAGATTAAATCAAAATGGGGCAATTGACTACCGACCTCCTTAACAAGGTTGATAGCTTGCGCTGGTACGAAGGATTGGTTGATTAATGAATGGTGTTGCTTATGTTTGTAAGTTGTTGTAAAAGGGCCTCATTTGTCAAATCCATGAGCAAATGTGTGGAAGAAGCTCCAACAAGTCAAGTCTTGAAGACCAAGATTCAAACTGGACTACAACTTTCAAGAAGATAAGGGCATGCATGTAGCTTCATAGGGATCATGTAGTATGACCCTAAGCATGTCTACACACATGGTTGAATGCCCCAACTTGATCCTAAGAGGATATTGACCTCCCTAAGATGTAGATAACAGTGTAATTACATAATTCACTGTGTGTGATTTATCACAAACCCCATGATAAATCACAATAGAGAATCTAGACTTGTGATCGATCACAAAGCCCATGATCGATCACACTCAGATTTTTTGACCTCTTAAGGACTAGACCCCTTCTCCGTGACCGATAGCAACTTAGGTCTTAATAGACTTGTGATCGATCACAAAGTCCATGATCAATCACGGCATGGTTGTGACTTAAAGTGGGGCCTACAACACTCGACACCCCCAACCATGTTTTAAGGCTTATGAACAAATGACCTATGACCGATCACAAACCCCATGATCGATCACAGATCTGGATTTTAGGAATCTGCCATCTTCTTCGTTTAGAATGAATGACTAATTTTTTTTGCCCATTTGAAAAGATTCCAATCCAAGGATTGTGAGCCTTTTTCGTCCTCTATAAAATGAAATGTTTCCCATTAAGGTAAGACAATCTTCAAGCATTCAAGAGAGTGTTATTTGTTTTACTAAAAAGAGCCTCTAAGGGTGAGAAACCCTCTTCCTCCATTGTTTGAGTTCCAATCTTTAAAGTTCATCAAGAGAATCTCTCTTGGTTCCTTCTCAGCTCATATTAGTTAACATCTACTTGAGAGGTGTGGTTTGGGTTATCCCTTGAGGAAACCCATTTTGTGGTTGACCTATCTTGAGAAGCTTAAGTGCCATAGCTTGAAGAAGAAGTGGGTGTATAAGGCAAACCAGCTCAACAAGGAGCACTCCCACATGCGATAAGAACAATAACATCAACCAACTTAGTGGTAATATTTGCTATTCATTGTGCATTCATTTGTATATTCATTCATCATCCTTTGCTTTGCTTTTGTCGGAGACAGCAGAAACTTTACTACCTCTGCCGGCGACATTGAAAGTAGTGCACACTCGCCGGAGACATCGAGTGTTGATGTGTAGCTTGCTTGTGAGAAAGTAATGAGGTTTTGTATGTTGACCTAAGTTGTATGTGACAATCTAAATGAAATATACCTAAGCTCATAGTGAACTTTAGCAGAGTGGACGTAGGCCTTAGTGCCGAACCACTATAAATCTTGTGTTGTGGATTGATTGTGTGATTGCTTGTCTTCTTCTATTTGTATTCATATATCTTATTGTTTATTACATGTTTGTTTAAATGCTTGAGTAAGCACCTTGTTGCACACACACACCTAAGAAGATTAAAATCAATCTCAACATTGCCAAGAAAGGGTAAAATAAATTTAATATCCTATTCACCCCCCTTTAGGATAACATTAGAGACATTTCATAAGTGAATTCAGTATTATTATTCAAGAATGAACGTGAAGACAATGAAGATTGGGAAGACAGTGAAAGACCGAGGAACTATAAAGATGGAGGATGGTTGGTAGAGTTCAAATTGGAGAAGGGGAGTTCTTTGCTAAGGAAGATTTTAAGTAGAGCTCCAATTTTTTTTCAAAAAAAAATGGGAATGGGAGATGAGAAATGGGTTAAGGTTTAGGATAGGATTTTATAACTGCATTTTATATAACATGAATAATATAATTATTAATATGTAAGCCATTCATTAGGTATACATATGTGTAATAACTTTAAAATTATATACAAATACTTAAGCTTAATCGATACAATTAATTAACTAGGGCAAATAAATATAAATCCATATTCGGTTTGTTTATAATTGGTTTTTTTTTGTAAATGAATTAAATATTTAATCGGAATAGAGATTCAAATGGATCTATATTGGCTTTAAGAGGACCAAATAGGAACTAGCATGGATAAATATTCGAATAATTGACAGCTTTAACTACCTCAGCAGTACCCAACTTGGCTGGACCCATGATTCATGGCTCAACCTTAGGCTTAGACTTGAGTCTAAACCTTATATGGCCATCGTTCGATTTATCTCTCAAAACCCAACCGTCCAATGATTAGGAACTCCCCAGTAGTCCGTTTGATTAGATAACTTGAGACCATGTTTTATAGGCATCATCACATGAGACACCCTCTAATGATTGGAATTAAATAATGGGACCCACCAAGTACATTACTTGGAAATGAATTTCGTAAGAGGAGTCCACACCCATGTTTATGATAAACATTAAATTAACTAAAAACTCATGTGATTGTTATGTTGTACCCAAATCCAAATAAAAGAAGTAAAAATTAAATTAAATGATGGTCAATTCAAAAGATCCACCAACCGCATTGGCGCCAACTAGCACGTCTCTCTCCCAACACGCTTCAGGGTCTGGGGGGGGGGGGGGGGGGGGGGGG
>JAOXJP010000003.1:14999234-15011986 GCA_025762735.1 Platanus orientalis | reverse complement strand
GTACCATCACTTTTCACACAAATTTATTCGTTAGGGCAATTAAATCAACATTTTTGCTATTTTTAGTAACTTTCCTTTTCGCTACAACTTTTAATTTAGAAGTTAAAATAAAATCCTGTTTGTCATTATCTCGATTTTGTTATTTTTTGTAAAATTTCCAAATTAGCCTAATTTCGTGCCTAACATGAATTAGAGTTTTGTCATTTATTTAAGAGCATTGTAGTCCTTAGGGAAATTCAGTGTTTTTGATTAATAATAGTTCAAAAAAAGTTTTCTCTTCTTCTTAGTGGCTTCTAAGGTTTTCGCTCTAAGGGAGGATGACGTGTTCTTCTCCTTGCTATTTCGGTGCGTCAAGATTACTTGTATGAAATTGATTATTCCATTACATTTCTGGGTGCCTTAGAAATATCTCAATCACCCTTTTATCAAAAAAAAAAAAAGAAAAAAAGAAAAAAAGGAAGAATTATCAATCACCTTATTCACAAGTATTCTGTGTAAAATATCATTTTCTACATAATTTGGGTTTTTTGATTTGCTATGCATGACCAACCTTATTCTCAAATAAACTGTTTATTCATGATTAAGGGTTATTTTGGTAAATTCACATTTGTTTGAGAATTTTTGTTTCATCAATGCTGATAGTATATCAACAATTGAATGAAGGAAAATAATAAGCGAATGACATCAAAAGTAAGAGGAAAAACAGAGGAAGCGTGGGAAGTGACCAAGGAGGAATATGATAGTTGTGGGTTCTTACCATAAATTTAATAATATAAAACAATAGAAAATAACAACTTTTTTTGTTCACTAGAAAATAACATTTTGAAGCTAGGGTACAACTTGAACGCAAAGGATCTTCTCCTGCCGGCCTATGACCTAATTGTAAAAATGGCAACATGAATAGAAGCCCAGCCCTATCCAAACTACATTTCTAAAACATTATCATAGCTTGGGGTTAAGTCTTATTAGCTTCTATTAGCTTAGATTTTGGTTATTTTACACTTCTAAGATGGCATCACTTACTTGCAACAACAAGCACCAATCCAAATACAACCAGGCAACACCTGTATAAAATGGATAAAACATCTATATAATATGACATGTATTAGGCAAACCATTAATTGACATATAAGAAGGGGTCAGTTTTCTGTTCATGTCGGGTGACCCAGGTCCTCGATCCAAGCCCAATCTAATCTAAGTTGGATTTTTATTTTTGATCCCAAGCCCAAACATCCCTGCCCCAACCTAAGTTGCACCCTACCTAACTGTAGTTGTTGAGAAATCCACCATGAATTGGTACCACGCGATGTCTTATTTAGTCCTCATTCTTCTAAGCATTTAATTGATATATATATTTTCTTTTGCTAAAGTATAAATTTATTTATTATTTATCCAAAATTGGCTACACATTTGTTAAAATAAAAAAATTCTTGTACGACGAGGCTGGCCCAAAGGCAGTCAAGCCCGGTCCAGCCCAATTTTGAAAGACTCAAGCGCACGTTTCATAAAACCCAAAATAGTTCTCCCGCTCTTCTCAGTTTCGCCTCAATTTGAAACCAGTACGAACACCCACATTTCCCCCACAATCTTCTTTCGCACCTGCAACTCTCTCTCTCTCTTTCTCCATGGCTCCTCCTTTCATTTTTCCTGCAAATCTCCGAGACCTAGAAGCGGAACACGACGACGATCGACTCTCCGTTCAAACCTCGATCGACCTTGCCTCCTTCCGTTCTTCCGAACTCGAAGAGTTCGTCAAAGGTCAGTCTTCCTCACTATATCTCCCAAAACCCTAAAATCTCCTCTAATTCATCGATTTCACTTCTAATTTTGATTTTATTTGGGAAAAAGGGGTCTCTTTCGATCTTTCCGACAAGGAGCTGTTCTGCGTTGAGGAGCAAGAGGTGTTCGATCGGGTGTATTGCCTCGTCAGGGATTTTTCTCTTCTCACCCCATCTTGTAAGTTCAATATCGTTGAAAGCCTCCGCTCCAATCTCAGCGTTCTTCTTCCCAATGCCGATTCCCTCTCGCGGGTTCCCCAGGATGGGATGCCTGGTCTTGATCGTGTTGCCTCTTATCGCAACGCTTTTAAGATCTACACATTCTTCCTCCTCACTATCGTCCTTACTGAGGAGTCCAATCACAATGCCAACAACAATTCAAAGGTAATTCCTTTTCTTTTTTTCTTTCATTGTATGGTTTTGATGTTATGATTTCACCCCCTTAGCTTTCGCTTATGGGTTTAGGCTGCAACAACTAATCGAAAGAAACATATCACCAACTCGTGGAATTGGGAGCCACAGAGGGGCCGGATTTTTAATCTAATTGCTAATTCGCTAGAGATGAACCTTTCATTGCTCTTTGGATCAACGGATCCTGATGAAAATTATTTGTCTTTCATCGTGAAGTAAGTTGAATTGCTAATTGGATTTCATGTTCTTTGATTCTGTTTTTATTTTTATTTTTCCATTTTAATTTAATGTTTGTACTATGGGTTTTTGTAGAAATACATTCTCTATGTTTGAAAATGCGGTCCTGTTGAAAGATGCAGACACGAAGGATGCGCTGTGTCGTATAATTGGCACTTGTGCCACTAAATACCACTATACAGCGCAGTCATGTGCTTCAATCCTGCACCTGATCCACAAATTTGATTTTGTCCTAACCCATATGGCTGATGCTGTTGCTGGGGCTAAAAAGAAGTATGCTGATGGTAGCTTGGCGGTCTCCCTCATCAGGGAGATCGGACGGACAAACCCAAAAGACTATGTCAGGGACACAGTTGGTGCGGAGAATATTGGGCGGTTCTTGGTGGAGCTCGCTGACCGGCTGCCCAAGTTGATTTCGACAAATGTGGGAATCTTGATCCCACACTTTGGTGGAGAATCATATAAGATAAGGAATGCTCTTGTAGGAGTGTTGGGGAAGTTGGTTGGAAAGGCATTTACGGATGTTGAGGGTGATGTGAGTGCCAGGTCTGTCAGGCTGCGTACCAAGCAAGCTATGTTGGAGATCTTGCTCGAACGGTGTCGAGATGTTTCGGCCTATACCAGGAGTCGGGTGCTTCAGGTTTGGGCTGAACTATGTGAAGAGCATGCTGTCTCCATTGGTTTGTGGAATGAGGTGGCGATGATTGCTGCCGGGAGATTGGAGGATAAGAGTGCAATAGTGAGGAAATCTGCATTGAATTTACTTATTGTGATGTTGCAGCATAACCCATTTGGGCCACAACTCCGTATTTCCTCTTTCGAAGCAACTCTAGAGAAGTACAAGGAGAGATTATGTGAGTTGGAGCCAGCTGTCTCCACTGAGAGTGCCTTGGATGGGATACCATCTGATAATGATATCGGCGAAGCAGATGGGGAAGTTGATCATATAAATGGCGGGGGTGAGGCTGCGGAGCAGCAAGACAGTGTCTCTGACAGCTGTTTGCCTCATGTTGAGGATGGTATGTTGCAGAAGGACAGTTCTGTGCCAGACATTGGGAACTTGGAACAGACCAGGGCCTTGGTTGCTTCACTTGAGGCAGGACTGAGGTTCTCAAAGTCTGTATCGGCCACGATGCCAACTCTTGTTCAACTGATGGCTTCATCTTCTGCTACAGATGTCGAGAACACAATTCTCTTGCTAATGAGGTGCAGACAGTTTCAAATTGATGGCTCAGAAGGCTGTCTTCGTAAGATGTTGCCCCTGGTAATGCTCCTGATTTTGGTCATGCCTTGCTACATGAAAGTGATTTTAATAGAGTGCTTGTATTTGCTAAAAGTTCTCTAATATTACCATATATATATATTTTCTTTTTACAGGTATTTTCACAGGACAAATCCATTTATGAAGCAGTGGAGAGTGCATTCATTACGATATATATAAGAAAAAGCCCCTCTGAAACTGCGAAAAATCTGTTGAACCTCGCCATTGATTCAAGTATTGGTGATCTTGCAGCGTTAGAGTTTATAGTTGGTTCATTGGTGTCTAAAGGTGAAATTTCTACTAGCATGGTAAGTTCCTTTTGTTGTCTTTTAGTGAGTTTTTGCTTTGTTTAAAGTCTTTTTTCTGTGGCCTTTACAAGTTAAGCATTGGAAGTTTGATTTTCTCAAATTCATGCCAATGGCTTTACTCTTATACAGATTTTACAGGCTTTTGGTTTCATGATTTGACAGACAGAAATGGGAACTACTTATATTCTGTTGATTTTCTCATGCCAGTAGCTTTACTCATATACAAATTTTACAGGGTTTTGATTACTTATGTGTCTATTTCAACATGAAGAAAAGTTGCAATGTTATGCTAGACTTTCTGAATGTGACAAAGATAATGATTGTTTTTACTATGGGCACTAGCAATTGAACCCGTGCAAACATGGGTGAGTGACCAATGTGTACCAAAAATAAATAATAATAAAATAAAACATTAAAAAGTTGCATTTAAAAGATTGTTGGGGGTGTGGAGACTGATGTGGAAGAATCCTAGGAACGGAGTGGTAGACCGGACCGAGCTGACCAAAACAAGTGGATCTGTCTGATAGTGTTCGGTTCTGCAGGAAAAAGGCACCAGAGGTAAGTCGGACCGAGCCAACTGTTTTTGGTGGATCGGTTCAGCCTAGACCGAGCCGATCATTGTGTGGATTGGTTTGGAGGTAGAAAATTGCTATGATCGATTTAGAAGGTTCGTAACAGAGAGGGATTCCTCTCATGGTTGACCTCTATGATGTATATATGGTCTTTATGGTTTGTAACTAAGAGAAAATGGTTTCTCTAGGGTTTTCTCTTTGAAGGGATTGCGTCAAGGTGAGAGAACGGTTTCTTTCTCAGGTTGTGAGAGAAGAGGTTAGAGAAAGTGTTTCATTTCAGGGTTTTAGGTGTGTGAGAGGGTGAGTGAAAAAGCGTGTAATCTTCCATTATAGTGAAATTGTTTGTGTGGCTTTATGATTTTTCCACGTAAATCTTTGTGTTGTGGTTCTTATTTGTTTGCTTGTTAGTTTGCATTTATTATTGCATCCCAAGGAACTCCCATCAAGAGGGTTTCAATCCTAATATATAAAAGCCAAACTTAAGTTTGGGGCATGCTCATGCTAGCTTTGTCTAGCACTCGAGATTTGTTGGATAAAGATATGTAGGTATTTATTTCATTTTTGGTTAGGTAGAAAAAAGCTGGATAGAATTAAAAAAGAAAGAAAATATTATTTAAATAAAGGGAGAAAAAAGGGAAAAAAGTTATTTAAAGAAAAAAAAGAGATATAAGATTAGAAAGACATTGTTAAGAGATTTGCTCATTTTTTCCTCGGTTTTTTAAGTTAAAATGTAATGGAGAGGTGGGGGCGAGAAAGTAGGAGTGGTGCGAAAATGTAGGGTTTAACAGAAGAGAGAGGTGAGAAATTAGGAAGAGGTGGGGAGAGTTGAGAGAATTTGGGAATATATAGAATTTAAAATGAGAAAGAAAAAAAAGAAAGGAGAAAACGTGGGGGGAGCGTTGGACTATCTAGTGGCACTTTCCTAAAATATAAAAAAAACTGAAAAAATTCATAGGAACTATCCTCATCACCAACCTATTATTTTTAGTGTATATAGATGTGGTATACTGGTATGTATATGGCCATGTGCGTATTTAGAATGATTTGTATATGGACATTTGGCCTTAACTGCTTGGGATGGAGCACAGAGCAGATCTCAATGTCCAACTCTTGATACTTAGGTTATCTATAAGGAACTAATGGTCCATGGGGCTCACTTGGGACAAGTTGTGCAATGAATGCCACTCTTTTCTATACATTTCTCATGTGTGCACATTGCTCTCTTTTATGTTGAGGTTTAGGACTGCTGAGTTTTCGGTTATTAATCTCTCTTAGCTTCACCCATGGAATTGTTTATTAGAAATTGTCTCAGAATGCTAATAACCACATAATTGAACTGCATGGAGAGAAGGCATGCCCATTACATGTAGCTACTCGCTTGAATTTAATAGAAATGGCCTGAATGATTAACTCACTTTAGTTGAAGTCCTTATCTAAAGTGCAGGTGACTTCAAATATATAATGAATTCTTGTTATGAAAGTTCATGGCTTAATGTTGCTATGGACCATTACAACTTGTAAAACACAAATTTCCCATGCTTAGAAATTGACATCGTGCTGCCATGACTTGCCGCTAGTATGCTGAATTTAAAACCACTTTTTTGTTATGCAAATATTCATTTGGAGTTCCATTATAATAAACTTCTTCATTATTCTTTATGAGAACATGTGAAAGCACCCAAACAATACCAAATTACGCATCCCTCAATTCTAGACCTTTTTTTTTTTTTGGGTCTTTGTTTCTTTAGGTCAATCTAATCAAATATTGTGCTTGGAACTTCACTACTGCAGTGTCCACTTGATGATGCAAGATAGTCCAAATCACTCCACAATATAAGAGAGTATTGGTTGGATTTTTAGGAGGTTTTTAAGGACTAATTAGAGTTTGGCTAGATGAGGAAATTAACTTGGGTGTAAAGGTTTAGGGGTGGTTTATTTATTTATTGTGTTAAAGCCTTCTAAGCTGATTGAGTATTAGCTACATTCTAACTATACAAAAAAAGAAATAAAGAAGGTGAATGAATCTGGATTCTGGACAGAACAAAATTATCTAGGTTTGAAGTTTTGTGTAGAAATAGCACCATGTTACTTAGGGATCGGTGGAGTCACACAAGGTTTTCTCAATTTGAGTTTATACAATTGAACATTCTTCAGGTTATATGCCATATCTCTACCACTTTGTGGAGCTAGAGAATTAGGATCGTACTCATATTAGAATTCCTTGGGTGATTTAGGATATTAGGGAAATAATATTCCTACACTAATAAATAAGATCAAAGCCTAAAATAAATTCTCCAGCAATAAAGATAAGTTCTTGAATTTTAAAGAAAACTAGAAAATTAAAGAAAGGATTCAAGAAACTTAAATCTTTCAAGAAAGTGGTCAAATAGGCAATCAAAACAATAAGGATTAGTGGAATGAGAAGAAATAAAAATTAAAAGAAATCAAATGGTAGGGGTGTACGGTTGAACAAGGATGGGTTTAGGGGTTCAAAAAAGTGGGTTTTTTCAAGAAACCTAGAAATAGACAACAAAAATGGGGAAAAATGTGTAGAAAGGTTTGTGGAGATGCAGAATGATTATGTTTAAAGGGAATTAGTTTTTTTATGGACTGAAGATGGGGTAATTAGAAAAATAGGTGTTGCTGGAAAATTTTCAGATTTCAAGAATTTAGCACAAAAGTGTAAAGAACAATGAGAAAAATAATGAAAAGAGTGATGGGTGATGGTAGAAACCAAATAGATTAATAAAGAAGGTAAAAGAAGAAGATTTAAGGAGAAAACAAAAAGTTCTTTGTAGAAAAACTTAGAGAAGAAAAAAGAAGGTGAAGAGAGGATATGGTGGAGTATAAAAGATTAGAGAAAAAGAGATCAAGAATAAGAAAAACAATTCACCTAATCATGAGAGATGGAGAAGATAACCCAGTCGTATGGCTTTAAACAAGTTGTCCAAAATCTTTATTTCATCCGCTATCGTACAATAGGTCTTTATGACCTATTTATAATAAAAAAATTTGAAATTGGACCAAACTACTCATCTCTTGTACAGTCAACCCAAAAAAATTCTGAAAAATCTAAAACTAGTTTTAAACTTCATTTAAGCCAATTCCAACTCCCTACCAACTTTTTAACTTGGTTCTAATGGTCTTATTACATTAAATCCACTATTAAAATGTTCTTAAAACATAGAAAGGGCGACCCAGTGCACGAGGCTCCCGCTAACGCGGAATTTGGGGAGGGCAAGATGTACGCAACCTTACCCCCATTTCTGGAGAGGTTGTTTCTGTGACTCGAACCTGTGTCACCAGGGATGCTAACGATAAGCCTTACCATTGGGCCAAGCCGCCCTTTGCTCCTAAAACATAAATAAAACACTAAAATAAAGCTTAAAAACTATGGGCAGTAAGTAACTCTATGATTTGGTTTTCTTCAAAAACTTTGGTCTTGGCTTCCATAAAGGTTTGTACTTCTTCATCCATGGAAGAGCTGCCTCATCAATTCCTCCCTCTTGGGAAACTCAACCTCGTTGAGTTAGGGTGGAGGTCTAATGATTCTTGGTCAATTATATGGTGCCGGCTACCATGGAAAAGTAGATCGCTCATTCTTCAGCTTTATTTGCATTTGACATATCCTCTGCATAATGAACTTGGGGTGCATCAACCCTGAAAATTCTTTGGCTGCTCTTTCCTTAGTTTCGTTTGTTAATTTCCATTCGTACTTTGAAACCTTGTCCTTAGTTGGCTCATAAACTTCTTCTAGTTCATCATTCTCTACTGATTTCTTTTTTGTAAGACCTATAAATTTGCTTGGACACTGGGATTTATGATGTCCATAGTCCTTGCAATTATAACACCGATCTCTCTTTGGTTTGGTAATGCAACAACCTTACACTACTTAGAGAAGAAGTACCCTATTTAGAAGCTGAAACCATGATTTTCCCATGAAAAGAGAAGAGTGAACAAGTGTCCAAGGTAGTTGGATGTTTTTGGGTCTTTTTTTAATTTAATTTTATCATGTAATAAGGCTTTTAACAATCATAGGAGTAGTGGGTTATTAAGTAGGAGTGTTTAGGGGTATTTTAGGAATTTTATGTTAATTATTTTATGCTAAACAGGAGGGTTTATTAGTGTTTGTCGTGCAAGTCATCTAAGGGGTATTTTGGGTACTTTAGTTTAATTAGTAGTAAGAGGGTTTAAAAATCCTACTCTATGTAACAATTCAACAGTTTAGAAATAAAGAAAATTTTTAATTCCCACGAGTGGGCTGAACTCTTCCTCCACGATTCTCAAGGTAAGGGAAATCTTCTCCCTCTTCAACCTCCCTTCATCTTCTTCTATTCATTCTTCTTTCCTCACAACATTTAGTATTTTTCTTCTTCCATTACTCCTTATTGGTACTTTTTCTTTCCCATCATCTTCTTTTTCAGAATTTTCTGCAATTTAATCTTAACCTCCATTGATTCTTTTCATCACCATTCCTTAACCACCACACCATTGATCAAACCCTTACATAAGGGTGTCTATAACCCTTGGGCGATCCGCCTAGAGGGGTTTTCTCTCTCATAAAATCTGTCCCTAATAAATAGGGAAATGATTATATAGGGGTTGGTGGCACATGTGGTACAATAAAATTTTTTTTTTAATCAAAATTTTACTACTTTGGAGCTTGATATTGGGAAGCATCCAACACTTTTACAGAGGTATTTGAAGTTACTTTAAGAGGTTTGAACAGTCCATTGAATGCTTGACTACATTTACTTTGGTGTTTGATTCTTTGGGATCCTTGTGAATTCGGCTACAACATAAGGTACTTGGACTGAATAAAGTTTTGTATGATTTGGTGTTATTTTGATCTTATATCTCAAAGTATTTAGTGTGGGCTTGGTATTTATTCATACTAGAATAAAAACTCATTGTTGAAATCCTAGAGATAGCCATAACACCTATTTTCTTGAATTTTCTTCATATATTGTGAAATACTATTGCTGTCCACTGTTTACAGCATAATTTCTAGACTTCATTTTGCAATTTTTCAGCCACTGTTTCGACTCTATTACAACCCCTTGTTATTATTATCCTTTGAATATTCTTTGTGGACCCCATCCCTAATCTTTACCTTAGGTTTTATGCCACATCATTTGGATACGGATCCCTTTGAACCTCTAGATCTTGATGGAGAGAACTGTTGTGATGTCTTGGGTGGAGAAGATATCTTGGTCTGCTGAAACCTACTAATCTGTTTGCTCAAAGAGGCACTACCATTTTCATAAGTCTTTCTATGGATTTGTAGATTATCCTCAATATATTGGGTTTCTTGAGTAGCCTTATCAATTGAAGAATAGTATTGATAACAAAGCTCCCGCAACACCTGCGGATGGAAACCCTATCTGTATATAGACACAATTACCTCATCATTTTATCTGAATCTTGATCTAGTGGCGAAGTGCTGGAATTGTCTGGTGTACTCGCTAACATTGAAATTATTCTGTCTAAGTTGTGACAACTGAATTTGAACCCTCTGCTTGTAATCCTTAGGAGCAAACCGTTTCTTCATAGCCACTTTCATTTCACCTCAAGTTGTCACATTTCCATTGCCAGACTTTACATGCTTTTCTTGTAATTGCTCCACCAAATTCGAACTGTACTAGTTAGCTTGGATTCCGCAAACTGTAGTTTCCGCACCTCATAAATTTTATATATCTTAAAAAAAGATTTGACTATGTGCTTCCAATCTAGATAAGTATCCACACCTTGTTCACTATCAAAATCAGGTACATCTATTTTGATATGTCTATCGACCTCAGAATGTACGGGATCATGTGGAGTCATCTCTCTGCATACTGACTCATGTCTAGGAGGTGTCATCTCTTGCTGTGTATCAAGGGAAGTAGTCTGAAGGGGAATCTTACTCTGTTGGCTTGATCCTGTTTCTTGCATTGACTCTTTCCTTAATGCTTTAATGGCTGCTATGATTTGCTGAAATTATGTATCCATTTTAGTTTCTAAACTTGCGAATTTAGCCGTCAGTTAGGCTAACTCCTGCTTGGTAGTCTGAATTTTTGTCTCATGCCTGTTCACCATAGCAGACAATGTAGCTGTAGTGTGAACCATGATATTTGGGGACTTCTACCAAAGATTTAAGGTGTTCAAAAATTTTAGGGTTGAAGAAAACTTTTTTAGGAACCCCAAAAGAATATTAGGGTAGCTTTTATATTATTTGAGAAAGGACTTTGGCAAAGTTCAAGAATGTTATGGTATATCTTAAAATTATTTAGACACCTAAAATAGGTCCTAAATAAATTTTAAGTCTCTTGAAAGAACCCTAAAATATTTGGATTGGATGCTAATTGTTACAGACAAAGTTGCCAAAACAAAAGAACTTATTAGGCTTTTGTTGGAAGGATCCCAACTAATAATAATTAATTGGAAAACCTTAACCTTTGATATCAAATATGATGTATTATGGAAATTATATTCCTACACTAATAAATTAAGATCCAAGCTTCAAGATAAATTCCCAAGCAACAATGATAAGTTTTTGAATTTGAAAGAAAACTGGAAAATTAAAGAAAGGATTCAAGAAACTTAAATCTTTCAAGAAAGTGGTCAAATAGTAAGCAATCAACACAATAAAGGTTATTGGACTGAAAAAAAAAAAGAAATAAAAGAAAAATTAAAAGAAATCAAAAGGTACGGGTGTACGGTTGAAAACGGATGAGTTTAGGGTTCAAGAAAGTGGGTCTTTTCAAAAAATCTAGAAATAGATAATAAAAATTTAGGAAAAATGTATAGAAAGGTTTGTGGGGATGTAGAATGATTATGTTTAAAGGGAATTAACTTTTTGTGGATTGAGGATGAAGTAATTAGAAAAATAAGTGTTGTTGGAAAATTTTCAGATTTCAAGAATTTAGCAAAAAAGTGTAAAGAACAATGAGGAAAACAATGGAGAGAGTGATGGGTGATGGTAGAAACAAAATAGATTAATAAAAAAGGTAAAAAAAAAGAAGATTTAAGGAGAAAACAAAAAATTCTCTAGAGAAAAATTTAAAGAAGAAGAAAACAGAAGGTGAAGAAGGGATATGATGGATTAGAGAAGATTAAAGAAGAAGAGATCAAGAAATAGGACAACTCACCTAATCATGAGAGATGTAGAAGATAACCTAGCCGTACGGCTATAAGCAAGCTGCTCAAATTTTTTTATTTCATCAATTGTTGTATAAGAGGTCTTTATGACTTATTTATAATAAAAAACTCTACAGACAGCTATAAGACCAACCATGCTATATGGGGCAGAATGTTGAGCAGCCAACAAACAACACGTACATAAAATAAGTGTGGCTGCAATGAGGATGTTGAGATGGATGAGTGGCAATACTAGAAATGATAAAATTAGAAATGAATCCATTCGTGGGAGCTTACGTATAGCACCAATAGGTGATAAAATGAGGAAAAGTTGATTGAGATGGTTTGAGCTTGTGCAACGAAGACCAATGACTGCATCAGTGAGGCAGAGTGAGACAATACAAGTTGAAGGTGCTAGAAGGACTAGAGCAAGGCCAAAATCTATCGCTTGGATCTCTTAAAAAATCTTGGTCTTGGGTTCTATAAAGGTTTGTACTTCTCCATCCACTGAAGAGTTGCCTTATCGTTGGGCCAAACATATTATTCCTACTTTGTAGAATAACTTTTTATTATCAATTATTTTCCCAGTATTTGAGAGTTTTTGGTAGCTCACAGTCAGATACTAGACTGTTTATCAAAATAAAATAAATAAATAAAAGAAATAATGTAAATGATTAAGTCATTGCTTACTGTACCTTTTACCCAGGAATGCTCACAAGCATTTGGACTGCAAGAGTCGTGGCATCCTTAGGGCCATAGTCCTGTGCAAGCATGTAGTTGAACGGCAAGCTCTATGACATATTTGGTGATTGTGAGATATTCTGTTCTTGATGGTTTGGTCTTGCAGCTATTAGATGTGCAGCAAGCTCACATAGGATTTTGTTTCTGTGCTGTTGGATCCATGGTTCTAAAACTCGCCCGATCCGGACTAGGATCGCCTGGATCGGTCGGGACCGATCCCGATTTTTAGTGTTAATCGGTTTTGGCTTTGGATCGGACGATCCAGGGTCCGGATCGCCGGATTGGCTGATCCACGAGTCGTATCGGATGATCCAGAGTCTGGATC
>JAOXJP010000003.1:14975044-14990493 GCA_025762735.1 Platanus orientalis | reverse complement strand
CCCTAACACATCCCGGGCTCCTCTTATTGATGACTTCAGGCTAGGCATACCTGATAAGAGCTCTCCACTCTACACTCTTTGGCTCGACATATCATAGATACTGAAGAATATAGACAAGTTGGCCGACAAGGTCAATGTGGGATGAGCGGTTGATGCCGATAGAGAGGCGCCAAGATCTAGCTGCATGCATTCCTCCTCTGGTTCGACTAGAATTCTAGGATGACTTGGAGGATGATTCTGATGACAGATATAATTAGACCCTAGGCTTTTAGATGCACTTGTATAACATCTTTTTGTTTATCATTTGTACTTGGGTCAACCCATTCTCTTGTAATTTTGTTTATCTATATGTGAGAGTATCATGTTTTGGCCAATGTATTTCTTATTTCTTGTGTTTATCTCTATAGGATACATTAGTTTCTTTTTTGTTTGTTCCATGACAAAATGGGAGAGAAGTAGGTTAAGAACATAGGGGGAGAGTTTGGATTTAGGGGAATAAATCCAAGTCTTTTGAGTAATTACAATATAATTACACAATTTTAAATTTAAAATTCATTACTCAAATGCAAAAGAAAGTGAACAAAGAATAATTAATCTAATGAATCTATTTATTTATGCTCATCATTCATTTTTTACACATATGCACAAATTGTTCACTTAGTATTCTTGCTCTTTGATTAGGCATGTCATTCATGATCACATCACATGCGTGCTTGTGTGTACTTCTTTATTTTACATTTGTTTGTGCTAATATTGGCTTGAGGAAGGTATGTTGTTTGTCAAATGTGTTTTAGGTTTATCATGTCAAGCACACATACATTGGAAATAGTAAGGTTGTGGAGATTTCGAGCTTGAAGAAAGGGGGAGTGCCAAAGTTTTTATGTTGAAGACATATTTATGGTACAATGTTATGGAGTCCTGTATTTTTATTTTTCTAATTATTGTACTCCATCCATGTATTTTAGATTTTGTCAGGGAATTCCCAAAGGGAAAGATTGTAAATGTATATGTTGTAAATTCTATGAATAGGAAAATACATGGGTTGATAGACTAGGATATAATATGTTCAAGCTACAGTCTAGGAGTTTGTTGTGTCCACAATATGTGAAGATCACTCTTGAAGATCAAGAAGACTCCAAGGAAGTAAGTTGGGATCATGCGAGGACTAGAGCATCATGTTCGCATCATTTACGTCATTCCAATCTGCAATGGTAAGTGAGGTTAAGCGACACTTCAAGAGACCCTTAAGGCCCCCAAGACCACCTTCCCTTGGTTAAAAATGGACTTTGAACCTTTCTATGGAAAACCAGGAAAAGCATAGCGCTTTAAGCAAATTTGGAGAGCTCCAAATGTGGTAGAGCGCTCCAAAATTGGCCTGGAGCGCTCCAAACCAAACTGGCTGCACACCTGCTAGTTTGGAGTGCTCCAACTCCAAAATAGAGCACTCCATAAATTCTTTAGTCTACAACGATTAAGAGAAATGTTCTTAGTAGAGAGCTCCAATATTATTGGAGCACTCCAAATTGGGCGGAACATTTCAAAATTGAAATTTATGTTCTGGATTTGTTGCGCATTTTGGATGATTCTCATCCAAGGGTTGTGGTGAATCACAACCCCAATAAAAGAGAAACTTTGCTTTTCTAAATCTAAGGGTTTAGGGGCATTTGCAAAAGGGACTTTTGGGTAAGAAAAAGAGCTCTACAAGCTCCACTCTCTATACACTTTGAAGCTTACTACGAAGAAGAAGAGAGACATTTCTCAATCTCTTGAAACCACAAAGGAGTTATCTTTTGCAAGACAAGAAAAGGAGGAAGCTTAAAGACCATGCATCTTTACTTCCAAGCATTTAAACTCCCAACCTTAGGGTTGAGGTAAAGATTTTGCTTCAAACTTGGATTTTGATTTCATAGTAGTTTGTTTTGTAGTTATATTTCATATTTAGAGCACTACTACTTGTGAATCCTTGGAGATTTCATCTCTATGAGATATTTCCTTCATTGAGCTTCGCTTATATTTGCCTACATAGGGGCTTATTTGGTTGTGTGACTACTTGTTTACTTGTCTTTCTTAGGAGCACTCACACACTCCCTTCTGCGGAAGCAATGACTAACCTACCGATATATTTGCCTATTGAGAGACACTCTCTACATCAGGACTTAGTTTCCCTCAGTGATTATATTTTGATATTTGGTTATTGAGAGTCATACCATATATTGGGACATTGTTTCCATTGATTGGACCAAACATATCATATCTAGTTATTGAGAACCATCTTGATATTTAAACCCTTCACTTGTCAATGGTAAGAGATACCATTTGACGAATTATAAGTCCTTGGCTTGGAGATAACTAAGGTCGTGCTTGTCAGAGACACCAAGCACGTTGTGTAAGACCTTGGCTCAAAGACAACCAAGGTCATGCTTGCCGAAGACACTAAGCATGTTAAATTAGTTTTGTTCATCCCTTTGTAATCATTGTAATTGATTAATAAATTTAATAGTTGAAAGTGAACATAGGCCCTGGTTTGGCCAAACCACTATAAATTCTTGTGTTGTAGTGAGTGATCTTTTGTGTGATTGGCACTTACATTTTCATACTTACAATCATTAGCATTTGAGCACCAAACATGTTAATTAAGTTGAACTAAAATTGAACAACACTAATCAACTTAATTAAAATCGAAAAAGGGGTAAAAGAATTAAAATTTTAATTAAATCCTATTCACCCCCCCCTCTAGGATTACACACTTAGAATTTCATATAGGATTTATACTTCACCTAGGACTCTTATAGGGTCTATATAATGGATAAAACTTGACTTAATTCAACCTACAAATCCTAAGAACAAAAGAAGGAGAAAAAATAAGAGAGAAACCAAGGTTTTGCAAGGAATTTTGGGGTTTAGAAGAAGGAACTTAAAGCTTTTGTTTAAGAGAGGGCTGAAGTGGGATTTCCAGAACCCTTGGATTTTGAAGAGGGAGATGAAGGAGAAGAAGGTGTTGAGGGGTTAGGAAGGGTTTCGGAGGTAAAAGAACAACAACAACAAAATGTAACGAACACTTGGTATTTTGCCCAATCTCTTCTTTTTCTTCCATTTTCTTCTATTGATGGGTTTTTGATTTCTTCACAATGACAAAGTTCCCAAATGTACACTTGATATGAGCCATCTTCATATAACATGAGGCAAAATGGCACTACATTTTGTTTTCATTCAAATACCAATTATTTCCCCTTTATTTATTTATTTATTTATTTTTGGCCTTTATTGGGTTTAAGCACAGGGAGTCATGTGAAGGTCCGTTTGTAGGATCTATATAATGGATAAAACTCGACATAATTCAACCCATAAACCCTAATAACAAAAGAATGAGAAAGAACAAGAGAAAAAAACAAGGTTTTGGAAGGAATTTTGGGGATTTGGAAGAAGAAACTTGAAGCTTTGGTTTAAGATTCATTTTTAGATCAAAAAGTAAATAAACTTGAGTAATTAGCATCATTTTTTATTGTTCTTGGGTTCTTAGAACATGTCAATTCTTGTTTTCCAAGTTTTGATTGAAGTTATAGTTTGTTTTCAACTCTCTTAGGTTTCTAGTTTATATGAAATTTGTATTGTATATAAATTAGAATGCTTTTATACTATTTTCAATGTTCTTAGGTTCTTAAAATTGTTCACTTTCAGTTTTTTGAGAATCATAGAGGTTTTGATTTGTTTAAGCTCTTGAGATCAAGTTTTTTGAAAAGAGGAAAATTTGTTTTGAAAGAAAACCATGTGTTATCTTTCATTTATGATCTAAATAGGCTCTTAGATGAATTAGAACCCTAATTTGAAAAAGTATATATATGTTCTACTCAGTTTTGATTCGATTATAATTCCAAAATGAGTGCTTTGCAAGATTTGCATGTTTTTTATTGAGTTTTTCAATGGATTTGTAAAAAGTATATTTTTAAAGATTGTTCTAAAATGATAAATATGTAAATATTTAGAGCTATGTGCTTAGGTGGGTTAATCCCCTTAATTTATGTTTTTCTTCAAAAGTTGTGCATGATTAGAATGATTCTAGACTGTTTTAAAGTTTTGTTCTATTTTGCTTTGATTCATATTAGTCTTTGTAAAGCATATGTATGTAGTTTGAAAGAAGTATATATTTAGTATTAGTTATGTTATGAGACCCTTTTTCGATCAAAGAGGGAAATTTGATGGAGCCCTCCTCATCGGGTTTAAATTGATGCGATCAAGTACCATCTTAGTCAGGTCACATAATTGATGAATCAGTTTCAGTTTAATCCTTGCCACTAAGGATGAGATAGTGGTATTCTCTCTCTAGGATCATAATAGGTGCGATTAGGTACCCTCTCACTAGATCATATTAATAGGTGCAAACAAGTACCCAGTCATCAAGTCACATCAATAGGTGAAACCATTATCAGTTATCTATTTCAGTTATATGTTCAGTTGATCTTAGTATATGTCAACTATATATTTCAATTATCTATTCTATTTCAGTTCAATATTTCAGATTATATCTTTGTTTAGTTTTGTATTTCGATTTCTAATTTTGTTTTATTATCTACTTCATTTCATATTATAAATGCATTATTTTTGCATGTATCTACTACAAAGTTAACTATTTTGAAAGGCATGTTTTATCTGTTTTGTACAAAATTATTCATGCTTACTGACTCAAATGTTTTTGTACGTTTTAAGTATTCATGTTTATTTGCAAAGTCAGTCACGCTTATAAATTTAACACTGTTGTTTTTAGATGATGAAGATAATAGGGTAAACCAGTAGCCTAGATCCATAAAGCAATGTTGAAGACTTTCGGTTAGTTACTATGTTTATTTTCAAAATTGAGACACTATGTTATTTTATTCAGTATTTGTTCTAGAGACAAATTTGATTTAATTCCAATTCAATTTATTTTAGCTCTATTTGATAAGATGTAATAAATTAGTTTAATTTTCAGTTATATAGAGATAGATTATTATTAGTTGGATTATGTCAAACAATGGATTTTCAATTTATGGATGATGGATTATATTTGAATGAAATGGAATGGATATGATTTATTTGTGCAATTCCGTTGTGTTTGTATAAGAATGGTAGAGAGAAAAATTTATAAGCAATTTAAATGGTATCAATATTCATGGATTAATGTCAGGTGCCAAAATTTGTAGCCTTACAAGTATAGGCTCTGGAACACGACACTTAGCCTCTTCTCTAATTGATTAAATTTTTCATCTAATTCCTCTTTTTCCTTAAGGAGCATAGTTAGTTCATTTTTTTTATCTATACCCTTTGTTTGAAATTGAGAGATGGAAATTTCCAAGGATTTAGATTTGTTAATCAATTCTACACTCTCAATAAGGAGTTTATCAAAGGCCTCTTGGATGTCCTCATGATCCTTATCCTCTTCTTCATCACTTCCAGATTCACTTCAACTAACTAGTGAATCCTTGGAAGACCTAAAATCCATGAAGGCTTTGATTTCTTGTGAAGATTCATCTGCACTACTTTGGGATTCATATTTCAACTCCTCCGAGTCATCTCATGTGGTCGTCATTGCTTTCTTTTTGTTTTTCACTGTGGTTTGGACATTCTCTAGTAAAATGGTCATAACTTCCATATTCATAACACTTAAGTTCTTCTTTAGGAACCTCAATCCTCCTAGAGTTGGTATGTAGGCTTCTTGAAAAATGGGTCCTTCTATAACCTTTAGTATTTTTCTTAATGAATTTTTTTAATCTTTGTGCTAGTTGGCAAAGCTCCTCATCAGAGTCTTCATCAGAGCTAGGAGAGTCTTCTACCCTAAGTGCAATGTCTTTATTTTTCTTGGATGGTTTTTATTTTAGTTCAAATGTTTGAATTGACCAAATCAATTCTTCTAGTTTCATTTTCACTAGGTCTTGACATTCTTATATGGCTATTACCTTGTGATGGAACCTTTTGGAAAAGGACCTAAGTATTTTTCTAACAATTTTGGAGTCATTTACTTCCTTTCCAAGGCATCTCATTGAATACACAATATCTTAAAGTTTAATGTGAAATGCAAGAAATTGTTCATCTTCTTCCATCCTAAGGGACTCGAATTTTGGGGTGTACATTTGAAGCTTAGATAGCTTCATGGTACTTGTCCCCTCGTGGGTGATGTCTAATAGGTCTGATGTTTCCTTATCCGTTTCTATGTTACAAATACGACTAAATTCATTCGGCCTAAGGGAATAAATTATAGAATTTAGTGCCTTGTAGTTGGCCTTATAGGCATCCTTCTCAGTTGCCCCCATTCATTTTCATTTTTTGTGGGTTGGGTGTAGCCCTTTACAAATAAACTTCATACTTTGTGGTCTATGGATTTTAAGAAGATACTCATTTTGGATTTCCAATAGCCATAGTTCATCCCATTAAAATAAGGAGGTATAGAAGTTGAACTACTTGATTATAAAGCCATATATTCTACTCTAAGCTAGTTCTAAGATAAAGTTTATGGATCAATCTTGGGTTGTTAAGCCCTATTAAAGGAACCTGCTTTGATACCAGTTGAAATTCTATTCGGGCTTAATCCTAGAGGGGGTGAATAGGATTTTGCAATTTTTAGGTTCTTTTTAATTTAATTGTTTCTGTAATTAGGTTAATTTAAATTAGTTCTAATTACCCCCCACAATATGATCACTTAAGTTTAATATTGTGAGTGAAGTCCTAAAGTTATCAATAAATAAAGAATTGTAAATTGAATATATTTCTCAAAATGATGGATTAAATTAATTTTCAAATTCATTAGAGCCTAGATGTTTGTGCTTAATTATGATATGACAATTAATGAACAAACACAAAGCATGCAACCACAAATACACAAGATGTATAGTGGTTTGGCACATTGGCCTACGTCCACTTTTAAAGCCCACTCTAGGAGCGTGTTGATTTTTAACTATTACAAAGGAAATCAAACACAAACCTTACCTCTAGTGGCTTCGGTAGAGGTCACCTCACACTTGGTGTCTTCGGCAAGTGTCCATGAGTTCGGTGTCTCTAGCAAACTCCCAATCTCCCTCCCTATGTCTCTGGCAGAAGCTTTTTCATTTGGTGTCTCTGACGAACATCCTTAAGTGATGGAATTTGATTGTTTAATTGTGGTGGTCAGCCTCTCAATAAGCAAATATGACTAGGGTCTTCACACCCGATGTGGAGAGCTTCAAGAAATGGTTTCCCACGAGTGGTGCAAGCTCTCTATGGTAACTTGAATGTTTCAAGTGCCTTTCTACTAGACTTGGTGTTGGGATAGCTCAATAATGCATATAGAATTGCATAGAAAGTGTTTAACCTCTCTTATGAACAATATGGAACATATAGAGACAAATTTGAGCCGAAGAAAGGCTTCCAACAGTTGAAAATAAAGTCGTTGGGGAAGCCTAGGAACCGCGACCGATCGCCACGACCCAAGCACGAGTGGTCACGTGTGGTGCCGACCAATCACGGGTTCCCATGGCAGAATTCCTGAAGTTTCTGGTCTACACATTCATGAGTGATCCCATGACCATGCGACAGCTCAGCATACCTAAGTGCGAGCGGTTGCGGGGTCCTGTGAGGACTCACCATGCCCTGTATTTTAGCACTTCATTATTTTGAACTTTTTTCTCTACACTAAGCATTTTAGGCATTTTTCTTGAACCCTATTAGGTCTTTGAAGTCCATCCTAGGGTCAACCATGGTCTTGGGGATTTTGTGAACACACACACACATCACCTCTTAGCCTTATGAACCACATATACCTATTTGAGTTTGGAGTTGATGAGTTGGAGTTCCTTGGCATCCTCTAGAGTCATTTTCTTGATTTGAACATGGCTTACAGCACTTAAACATCTTCATTGTCTTGGTAATGATGGTATTCACACTTAACTCTCGTAGGATCTTAATACATTTATATTAAACACTCAAAGCCTACACACCACCTAGACTTTGGAATGGAATTGACAATACAAATATGATTTAACAAAGATACCTACATTATCTTTTAATAGATGTGCCACCCAGCCAAACTTCTCACTTAACAATGTCTTCTACCTAGATTGCCCACCTATGACAACCTTAGGTCCAATGGAGAGGCGATGCCCCACCTCCAATTAATGGAATAAGTAAAATAATATTAAAAGTAGTTGTATTTCACTTGCAACAGTTCTAGCTTCTACCTACCTTAACACCTCTCAAGTCATTTTACAAATTAAACTATAGTAAATCTCAATAAGATCTTCTTTCCCTGCTGATTCTGGCAAGCCTGTTCCCTTGATTGTGGTTTCTCTAGATAGTACACAAGGAAAATTGGAATCTCTTTAATCTATTCATAAGCATCACTAATTAGATAACAATGCATTTTGTTACCTTAAGAGAGTCATAGTTACTCCTACCATTTACTCGCGCTTGGTTGAATTTCTTCACTTTGACATTCAAAATACTAGACAGAAATTGTAATGCATGAGCATCCACAAGATGCATCACAATACTTTGTTTTAATTAAATAGTTAGATTCCCCTTATCCGTACCAATTCTGAGTCGACTGTTCGATTCTTAGGAAAGCCCCTCGAGACAATTGTTCCCGGTCTTTCCCCAACTGGCACTCTGTGACCCGGTCTCACCATGGGAACAACTCTAGTAGTCCACCAACAGCCCACAGGTTCGGGACTATGACCCCATGCCCATCCCTTAGAGCCAATCATTTCCTGAGGTTACAGATCCATTTTGCTAACTTTCTTTGCCTACATTGTTCCAAATTGCTGAGTAATAACCATGTGGAATGTTATTTTTCTCTTTCTAAACCTGACTTAGATGAATCATACTAGATGAAAAAAGTTTGCAAGAGATCATTTGGAAAATTTGAAAGACATAAGAAAATATTGAACACAATATACTCACACATATGTGGTGAAGGAAATGTTAAACCTTGTAGAAAATGAAATACTTCATAACAAACTCTAATGAGTCAAGATATGAATACTCTTATAATGTTACAAAACAGATGAGTCCTAAAAGAGTTGATTAAGATGGAAATCCAAAATGCAAATGGCCCAGACGATCAACTAGAATGGCCACATTTTTCCTATTTATTAATGTCATGGGAATAAGCCCTATGAGCTATGATTATGTGGATGGTTAAGAGCCATTGATATTTTCTCATTTACATTAACTATGTTCTTGTGCTGGTCAGACAAACTTCCAAGTGATTGAAGATAGTTCTCATGGATTAGTAGGACAATATTATCAATGTGTTAAATCTTGACATGACAAAATAAGTGATTATTATTTTATTGAGAAAATTATTGAATATGTTTGTTAATTTAAAAAGAAAAATCTACTTATTGTTATTTTCTCTTATAAAATAATTATTTTGTGATAAATAAAAGTATTATACTGGATCAAGAAGGTTACAAGCATGTAAAAGTACATTGATTTTCATCCCTTGAGATAGAATCTCTCAAGGTGGGGAAGTCGTTCAGATACAGAATTTTTTCATCATTCCCTAAATTCAAAGAAGCTAGTAGATCTGCACTATGATTAGCCTCTCACCAAATATGATGAATTTACGTCTCTCTGGTAGTGAAAATGTCCTGAATATGACTTGTAATGGTTATAACTCTCCATTGATTTTGAAATCTCTTGGTGATAATACCAACTTCCACCTATGAGTTAAGAGAAATATGAGTAGTGTTGAAGCCTCTATCCTTAGCAATCCTCAGACCCCTTAGGCACGTAAAGAGTTCCATTCAATTAATGTTGGATGAATCACAAGATCCCATGTATGTCAATAGAGGTTCTCCACCTGTGTGCGAAATATTCCTTCGTAGCATGCATGTTGTTGAGTCACTGAGCCATCACAGGTCAACAAGATGAATTCAAGTGGTGGTTTGAGCCAGGTGAATGCAAGTCCTAGCTGGGCCTATGTTTTAGGCCGCTTCTATTCAACAATGCTACATGATGTACCTATTGTAGGGAGTGTCTTCACATTCCTTCTGCATGCTTGATGTCTTGGATTGAATCTTGAAGACAATGGCATTGATAATGTGTCTAATGGTAGAACTTGCATCGCCAAATCTTCTTCTATTTCTTTCACTCCAAATATGGTAGACTGTAGCATTGAGAGCAATCTCACCCACCGCAAATACAATTGTTCTCCCTCGAAGTTTGTGTTTGATCCATTGTATTTTGGCAAGTAAAGGTTTCGGCATCTTCCTCCTTTGGTAGAGAATGGTCAATGTGTTTCTAGATTGTATCTGCAAAAGAACAATTAAAGAACAAATGGACTATATCTCCTCTGTTTTTCCAACAAACAAAATTATGAGTTTCTCGGGATCTTGAATTTGCATGGATGGCTCTGAATTGGAAACCTTTTAGTCATTGCCCACCATGTAACAGAACTATGTTTAGGGATGTTGTTTGAGAAACACACCATATCTCACCAATTGACTTTAGGAGAAGATACTCCAAGACTTTTCTACGCTTATTCTATTGAGAATTCTCGATTCGACTTGCATTGCATATTATTCGGTCATTTTCTCTATGATGCATTCGTTCTACATATTGGAGTTTGTCCCATGCTTCCATTAGGAAGACAAAAGTGCCACTCTCCATTGTAGAGAATAGAAGCCACCATAGTCATTATGCTAGATTGATTACCAACAAAAGTATAAAATAAATGGGCCAACCATAGGTTTCCGAAGCTTGGATTTAATTGGGCTGGCTTGGGCTCAAGCTTATTCAAAAATTAGCCGTACTGGACACCAGGGGACGTCATATGGAGTAAAATGGGCGGGAATTTGTATTTTCTCTAACTCCCACCCTTTTTATTCCATATGACGTCCCCTTGGTGTCCTAGACATCACATCCTGGACAAAACATCTATAGGGAAAATTAAATTTGGTTGGCTAAGGCTAATGTGATTTCTTTCCATATTGGTGAATGGTAACTATGAAGAATGCTAGCCCACTCACGCGTGCTTGTGGGTGCACGCGTGAATTTAAACATGGGACAATTGTATTAATACACTAGTAAGAAACCCGTTAACCCCACCAACATGCACGCATAGATTAAAATATTAGGTAGTTCTATTAATACTTTAGTAAGAAACCCGTGCTATGCATAGAATACCCATAATTAGATTAAATCACACAAAATTAATATCTAGACATTTCTAAGAAAATTAAAAAATAAATGTTAATCAACAAATGTAGTGGTTCACTTTATCATAATTCCTTGCAAGATTAAATGAAAATTATTCCATTGAAGAAAAAGCAACAGGGGTTAAAAGCTTATAATCCCATAACTGATCTTGCATTATACTAAACCCCAAATGACCAATCAACTTTTTTTTTAATACAGAGGCATCAGGCCTCTTAGACCACCTGATTAAATCCTCGGGGCATGTGGACTCCTTCTTTCACCCATCGGGTAAATCAGGTTTTTCATGTCCGAGCAAGTGGCCCAAGGGGAAAGGTTTCAACTCAGGACCTCCACTTCCTGAGCAGTGATGGCGCCATCCCTAGGGTTCCAACCAACCTTTTATCTTAAATATAGCTAATTGAATAGTGGACCTACTTCTATTCAAGTCCAGAAATCTCTGATCTGCAAAATGTAAAGAGGGGAAAAAGAAACAAGACATTTAAGATGAAAAAAGAGTTGGGTGCACACATTCATTTCTCTAATTCATTTGTGGTTATAAACAATATGTTTACAAAATAGGAAAGGACTCAAAACAGTATATCCCCTTGTGTCCCCACACGCAAAGGGTGAGGTGTATAGAGTTAAAACTGTAAAACTAGTTTTCCAACCATAAAAATAGTTCCCATTTTGATAGGGTTAAAACCATAGAGAGAAAGAAAAAAAAAAAGTGTGCAAATGAACATTTGCTCCAAACATAAAAGAGGCACCAATCTTTTATAAAAAAACAAACATCATGCTTCAGCTTATGGTGTAAGGACACGAAGGAACATACTGTTTTAGGTGCAGCAGATCCTTTCCCTTACAGTATCATTTATCCTGCAACATGTCCTGCTTTTTCCAACAAGACCAGAATGCAGTCTTCCGCGATTTTTATAGTTTTCCCTTCACAAAGTCTACCAAAATCCCATACTCCCTAATCGCCTTAGCGCCCACTCCATTCCGTAAGAGCTGCGGGAAGCACAGCCAAGTAGCAGTAACCGTCAGGAACCCAGCGGTTAGAAGCCCTGAAACCGCCCGATGCAGCCGAAACCTTCCGGCCAAAACCTTCTTCATATCAACCTCTACGGCTGTGCAGATCCCGTGAAGAACAAAGAACCACGTAACTTCCCACGTTGGACTTGCACGTGTGAGATAGAAGTATGCGAGTTCGTGCATAAGACCCGACACTGCGAAAGTCACCACTATGGCCAGCGATACGGCCCACCTCCTCCCTAAGATCTGTGTAGAGGCACATCGTATAGGGTCGTATATGGTAGGGCGAAGAATACTCGTACCCATGAGATTCCACCTTCGACCCCAAAAGTCTTGTAGAGAGGTGGAGAGGTAGGGCTTGTTAAACTGGGGTTCCAGCTTTAGGCCTAGCAGGACACAAGCCAGGGCTGCAGGCATGGCTAGAGTGATTTCTATGCCGAGGAAAAGGTGGCAGCGGTAGAGAGACATGATTATGATTGGGTGTAGATGTTGTTGGTATTCATAGATATGGAGCAGAAGAGCTACTAGTAAGGCTTTGAAGGCTAGAGTTGAGTTGGGAAATTTTGTGGCGATTTGGGGAGATGAGGTGTCTTTAATATTGTGGGTTATGGCTTTAGATGGGTTTTCTTTTGTTCTGATGTTTGGAGGTGTCTTTAAGTTTTGGGACGATTTTAGAGATGATTGGGGAGGTGGGTCTTGTTTTATTTTGATGGGGAGACAAGCGATGGAGATGAATCGAAGGAGTGATATTGGTGGATCAGAGGATAGGGGACCTTTATCGAAAGAGAAGAGGAGTAGCTTGAAATTTGCGAGCCAGGTGAGGTACAAAACAGTTGGAGCTCCCAGATGGACGGAGGAGAGACGCAATGGAAGAACGATATAGAGGTAGAAGATTGGGAGGAGGGAAAGGAGTCTGATTTTGCCTCTTGGGATCTTCCTAACTATGAAATAACAGTAGCATAAAGATGCGTGAACTGAAATCCATACCTTGATGAAGCTCATTAACTCACCATCCATTCCGTCCTCCTTGTCCTTTGTTCCGTTCATCTTCTCTTTTGTGACGATGCTTAACTATCAAAGGTTGTTAACAAGGGTTTGGTTTATGGCAAATAATTTGCTCCTTTTATTAGTGAGCCTGTTTTATCCAGCTTAAAGCTGGTGAGAGACACGTAGGACAAAAGGTATGCATTATGAACCCTCAATTAAAATGGCAAAAATACCCAAGACCTTCGTCATTAGTCGCCCGATATTAGCACCAACATCGAAACTTTAAAAATAAATAAATGAATAAAATATAAAATGTAAAGAAATCATTGGTGAAATTCAGGCAAGAAATGGCGGTTTGCTTTAGAACATAGTGGGTTACCATCCTTCTTGATAACAAGGTAAGGCATGTCTATGGAAGAGATCACCGGAACCAAGTAAGTTAGCAGTTGAAGTGAACACGAAGGTAACCAGTCTTGTTTCTTTGACCCAGTTCAGGGGTTATTGGAAGAAGACAATGCTGGGAGGAGAATCAATTAGATCTCAATAGTGATTCATAGCTTCTTGAACCAACCTGCTGAAACCAACAAGTGTAGATGGAGACAATTTAAAATCATTTCTTCTTTTATTCCTCTATAATGCCACCAAGAAACATCCTGATCAAATCAATCACCTACACCCATTCCCAACTGAACCCTTTGAATCAATTCAAACCCATTGCTTGAAACCTAAATTCACCACCAAAAAACCTAAACTCCGCTTGAGCAATAATGGCATTTTGTTGACTAAGTTGTTTTATGTCTGCAACAATTCAAAGACTTAATTTTCCATCCATTTATCAAAGAGCTCAATTGTAACACCCCGCACCATGCATGACACACATATTACTATACACGTGTTACACTTAGAATGTTAACACATGTCACATAATTTCTGTACACACATAAGACTATTTAAATGCACATATGTTGATATGATCAATGACATAACTTTAAAAAGTCACCAATGAAAATGTAGAAAAAATCTATGAGTGAAACTTATAAACGGAGGAGATATTTCCTTGGTCAGGTCTTCTGCTCAGCATGTTTCTGTTGACCTACCGGACAACATATCACACTTTGGATAAGCACGAAGTCTGGAGTCTTACGAAACAAATGGCAAGCGAAATGGATAAACCAAATAAAAAAGTTAAAGGCAATTTACGAAACAAGAAAAAAAGGTCAAGGGCATGACTAGTTTTGAAGTTGTCGCAGATAGTTGACACAACTTCATATATAAATCTGTATCAATCTTGTAGGAATCACCCTACAAATAATATATGCTTAGAAATATTTGAGTCTATTTTTTAATGTGACAAATAGTGAGTGAATTGAAGTTTCTTAGAAGAAATTATGACAATTTTCTCACCAAGTATCTACACTGTTTGGTATGATCTGAATCAATAGATTTTGAGATAACTTTAAAAAAATACCAATAAATATGTATGACAAATCATAGAGCAATTTATATATGTTTGAAAAGGTCTTGAAGTCTAGTTTCCAAAAAAAAGAAAAAACGGTGAGTGAATCCAAGTTTTATAGACAAAGTTATGGTCATTTTCTCACCAGGTGTCTGTGTTGAAAAAAAATCTGGGTAGTATGATATCAAGAAAGCGGAAAAATCCGTGCAACCACAAAAATCATGATTTTTGTGAGATATTAAGAACTTTTTCATTAGATACCTATTTAAATACAAAATTAGGGATTATGGTTGCTATTTAGGCCTATAAAAACATAGAAATTCATAAGACAGAAGATCTTTTGAAAAAGTTTTACAAGTATAAGAATTTTGGAGAAAGAACAAGAGAGAAAACAAGGTTTTGACAAGAGATTTTTGGGATTTTTGAAGAAGGAACTTAAACCTTCGATTTAATTTCGTTTTCATACCAAAAGATAAATAAACTAGAACACTATACATCATTTTTTAATGATCTTAGATTCTTACAAAGCTTGGATTCCATTTTTATAAGAAATCAATGAGTTTATGACTTGTTTTAATCCCTTAGGTTTTTAGAACAATGAGAAATTCATTTTGCTAATAGCTTGAATACTTTTGTATCATTTTGACATTGATTTTAAGTTCTTAGATTTGTTTGTTTTTAAAGTTTTGCAAAGAATCATGTTGATTTTGATTTATTTAGGTTCTATTAAAAAAAAAGGGAGACCTAGTGCACGAGGCTCCAGCTAACACGGGGTTTGGAGAGGGCAAGATGTAAGCAGCCTTACCCCCATTTATGGAGAAGCTGTTTC
>JAOXJP010000003.1:14944384-14974944 GCA_025762735.1 Platanus orientalis | reverse complement strand
GTCCAATACTTAACGGATCGCGAGTTACATGCCTATATCGGATCGTCCCGGGGCGATACCGATACGGATCGTCTGATACGATCCCGTATCGTCCAAGATTTAAAACCATGACCATGACACTATTGTCCTTATTACAAAATTACCCACCCCTTATAAAATTTGAATTGACCCCACCTAACATGTAAATTTAAATCGTGCCCTCTTATGTGGGGGCACACACATAAGTCGCATGATGTTGTCCGCTTCCAAAGATTCTTGTTCCTTCTTATTGATTTCAACAATCTTGTTTGAACAATTCAGTTTTCTTTCTTCCACCTTTCCTAATGTCTCTTTGTTACACCTCTTTAGCTCTTCTTTGATTCACAAAAATAAGAGGTTTATATAGAGGAGTTGGTTGGCTGTCTCTAAAGATCCATTTACAACTCAAACTTTCACTGAAATTAATATATGGAACTAATTTGAAAGAAAAAGAAAAAAAGGCTAATTCTTGGCTTAATTAAAAGCTAACTTCTAATTCTTGTTAACTGACCCCTAAAAAAAGACGTCTGATGGCCCTTTCTTTGGGTTTTTCTCACTCCATATTGCAAGTGGAGGGTGATTCTTCCCTTGTTATTGGTTGGATGAATAGGAGTGGAGAGTGCCCTTTGAGGCTTGCTCATCTCATAAAGGAAGCTTGTTATCTTGCAAGATCTATGAACATATTGTTCCGGTGGATGCCAAGAGAGAAAAACTTGGCAGCGGATTGTATCTCTCTCTTTCTTCCTTCTTAGTTTTCTCTTTTCTCTTTTGAATGAAATTACTGTTATTCATCAAAAAAGAAAAAAAAAAGACATCTGATTGACCTTGGGATGCAGGAGTATCCGTGAGCAACAAGAAGAAACTAGATGATCATGGATGATTACGTGGGGTCTACATATAATTTATTATTATTATTATTTTTTGGTTATTTGGGTTTGGTTACTTAAAGTTATAATCCCATAACTCAGTTTTAGCCCAAATAAAATAAATTTGTTGCTTCTTGTATCACTTCCCAGTCGATTCTCTTTAGATGTTTCCACTTACTTCCCTAATCACTTTACCGTGCTTCCCACCTTGTACTAAGTTTCCCCGCAACTATGGTCCAATTGTTGATCCTTCCCTATACTATGGGCAATCAAGTGCAACAAATTGAGTTATTTTCTGCAGTTAATGATTAGCGGCTAGAAAGAAGTCAGACTTTTGAACTGTACTTGTTATATTGAAAGGGTAGAGAAAGCTCCCAATAGAATCAAGGTGTGCAACCCAGTTATATGTTCAAACACCAATAATGGGTAGATAGAATTCAAATAGGGTGGGATTAGTTTCTAAAAACCCAACCAGTTTGATCTTACTTGCAGATGTAAGCATTTTTTTTTTAATATATATTTATGTATAATGACAGAGTAACATCCTCAGTTTTACAGGATACTAATAATTTCTTGATTAGAGGGAAAAATGCATGCCAACCTTTCTATGAATATTACTTTCATTTCTGCATTACTCTGCTTTAACTTATGGCAACATGTTGGGAGATTTAGATCCTGTGTTTTTAGGTAGGTGGAAGGACAACATGAGAATATGAAGACAGAATATAAAGGATTACAACAAAAATTAAAGAAAAAAAAATGGAAATGAAAACATATCAAGATTCCTGATCTATTAGGTCAAGATGCAGAGTTCGAAAACCATTCAAGATTCACAATCACCGGGACTGACTTTGCAGTTATAATACCACGTAGTTGTAAAGTGGAGGGTGTTTTATTTGACAATAAACACTAAATGGATTCTTTAAAAACAGGACAAAAGCTTAAGACTGCCATGCTTCTCAACACAGCTTTGTATTTACTACCCCCCACCCCCAAAAAAAAAAAAAAAAATTCTGCTTGGTATTTGAATTTACATCTATAACTTTTTAGTATTGGAAAAGATGGCTTACCCCTGCACAATCAACATAGAATTCTAACAATTACAAGAATTTCACTTCAGTTATGGAATTCTCTATATGGCCTATTTAATTTCTGGATTCATTATCTCTTCAGGTTCCTGTGGGCTGGATCTTTATTTTTAATTTAAATATATATGGTCCATTTTCTACATTGATGTTGCAGCTTACTTGCGAGGTATATCAAAATTGTTTGAGAAACATTTTGCGCTAGCCTCCAACTGAAACTTTTGGTAGGAAGTAGGCTGGCTTTGTTCTAGGCTTGCTAGCTAACCTCCTACACTCATGGCAGCACCAAACGATGGTAATACATCTTCTCATTCTCAGGTAACATTTTCTATTCCTTTCCACTCAGAACATTTATTTCATTTAAGATTAATTGACCTATTTTCTATACACGATTTTTGGCTTAGAGGTTGCATTATGAGAAGTGGGGTTATATCCTGAATATATTGGTTTTGGTTTTCAAGGATGCTTCAAGTCAGGGCAGAAGGATAGGGAAAAGACAGTGTTTGTTGCGTCTATCCAAATGATTAGATAGATTGGATGGTTAGCATCATCTGATCAAGTTGATGGTTTTATTTATTTATTATTATTATTATTTTTTTCGGTGAGGGTGGGGGGGGCACGATGCTGAGATCACTTAAGTTGAACCCATCTAACGGAACTCTAGACTCTCTCTATGTGTGCGATCATGTGCATACGATGAACAGGGTGGATGGATTGTTTCTGTACTCCCATTCTGAATTGAATGTTCTCTTGATGTTCTTTTGTTCACATCCAATTGCTGTGAAGGAAAATATAACTGTTATATGGACTTATTTATAGTTTGATTCTTACCAATAATAAGTGCATATAGTTTTATGAATTTTTCACTTATAGATAGTTGGGCTCTTTTGGATAAACGAGAGAGGATTATCTACAGTTTGAAATTCTCTACAGTCACGAAGGCCTTATCACAGCCACAAACATGGTTTTGATTCGACTGAGTTTGAAATCCAGACCTTGCGAATGAAAAAATGATCCACGTTTGTGGCTGTGATAGGCCCATTTGTGACTGTAGAGGATTTCGAACTGTATAGATCCTTCCTGGTGGATAAACTAGTCACAGTCCACTGGTTTGCTAATAAAGTGATCACTTGCTCTTTGCTCGAACATACAGAGAAATACATGATTTTACTCGGACATAAATATTCTACTTGAAATTCATTGCCCCACTGATTTTATTTTGGTTTGTGCATGCAGTTGTCATCTCATTTTTTTGAGGGTCTTCTTGACTCCATAATTGTGGATGTTGCATGCGAGTACCACCGGATAGCTAGGTTGGGTCTTGGTCGTAATTTTGAAGAAGAGGAAGAAGAATTGAAGTTGTCAACACAGGCCCGAGTGAAGGTAGCCGATCCCAGTAACAGTGGTGAATCTAATAGCAAATATGTGGCTGACATATTTGGACAAACTCATCCTGCCATTGCCAATGAAATATTCGAGTGCATGAATTGTGGGCGATCGATCATGGCTGGAAGGTTTGCTCCTCATTTGGAGAAGTGCATGGGAAAGGTGAGTTTTCTCTAATCTCTTATACCTTACCCCTTTTGTTGTTTGAATTACCAAATAATTCTGATGGTCCATCCAATAATTGATCACATAATCAGCATTGCCATAACCTGCATCCATTGGGTGTAGGGCCCATTTGATGGATATAGGCTTTCTTTTCTTGACCTTTTCTGGTAGTCTAGAAAAACACCCGTTTATCAGACGGTTGGATCAATAAATTGCTGTGATCTTGAACATGTCAATTTCCTATGTGCGTTCCAGATGAATCCTCTTGTGCACCTTGTAAAACAGGATGATGATTGAGTCTGTTTCCCACATAATAACTATATATTCATGTGAAATACAAATTATGATTTTGTCTTGCTATGTATATGTCCTTGTTTCTAAAAGATAACACATGACACATAGCCCACATGAACTTTTTATTTTCTTCTTCTGAAAACTTGGAGATCTCTTGTTACATAGATCTATTCTGGTCAATATTGTTCTAGTGTGTACCATTCAGTTGGCTTTTCATCCGCTTTCCCGGTTCTATGCCTCCCTTCAGAACTTGGATTTTTGACTGGGACGCATTTTTTTTCTAGATTCGTCTATCTCTTTTTGTTTTCTTGGATGGGCATTTCTCATGCTTGTTATCTTTTTCTCTCATTTTTTCTAATTAAATTTTCATTATCTTCTCAACAAAAAAAAAAAAAAATAGTTGCACGATTGATACAAATCTTGCATGGGGCATGTTATATATTCTTTTCATATTGCCCTAGCCAATTCTTTATCATGTCTCTCATACCTTCATTTCTGTCATACCTTTGTTTTTCAGGGTCGAAAGACTCGTCTCAAGACAACAAGAAGTAGCACAGCGGCACAGAATCGGCACTCACGGGGCAGCCCAGTTTCCACCTACTCTCCCTACTCCAATTCCACCAGTGTAAACCCCATTGTAAATGGAACACCTAGTGTTGGGGAGGAGAATGCCGAGGGTACTTTTGAAGAGCTATGAAGTTCCAAGAAATGGTATCTTCCGAAGATCTACACATTTGAGTACTAAAATTGCGTACTTTGCCGGTAACGCATATTTTATGTTTTGAAGAAACAAAGAAATAACAAAATATGTGTGATGGTCATGATTATCTCCTGTGTGGGTATGGGAGATCATACTTCATCTCTGTTGCATGGCCTCTTTTCTTGTCAACCTTGGCCTTGAGAAGGGAATATTAAGATTAAGTTGCTAACCACATGACATTCTCTTGTCAAATATTTGACCTTGAAAGAGAGTGAATGAAGAATGTGCCACTAACCACAGGAGTAAAGCCTTCAACTTAGTGAAATTTATTGTTTAATAACTTAAGAGCTCAAACCCAAATCACACTGAGAAATTCTCATTGATCGTGATTGTCATCTAAGGCTGTTTTTGGGATGGTGGGAGGAGGGGCTGATTGTGGGAGCATTGGTTTGTTGGTCCAGGTCACACATTGCATGCGGGGCTTGCCTCAAGTATGTGAGTAATGTGCTTGTCAATATATGATTTCTGTCTGGAATTACAAAATAAGTATGATTTCAGTGTGAGTCGTGTTTAGCGTGACAGCACTGATTTAATGGCTTGGCCAATTCATCCCTCTACAGGGATGATAAAATAGAGGAAGTCTTGTATTGATTCCTATGACCCATTTAGAAAACCTTTTCTTCATAATTCGAAAGAGGATTGCATTTGGTTTTCCTTTTGGAAATAGAACATGGCTGTGAATGGGTTAAGTTTGTGGTGAAGATTTTCTATGCCGATGCAAACCTCCGCCAAGGTCAAGGGACCGCCACATCAGTGTCAGAAGTGATTTACACATGCCCCCAAAAAGTGAAAATCACTTTCGGTGCTGATGTTTCCACCCATTTGACCCTCTGCGGAGGTTAGAGGATAGGGTCGGTGTATAAAATCCAAGTTCTTAAGTTTGTCTTGTGCTCTGTCTAGATACACGTTGCCCCACATACTTGGGCCTTTCCCAATCGCAGCGCAGGACTCAAGCCCAAGGCTGTTTGTTTCCGATATGTGTATAAAATTTCAAGCCCAGCTCACCTAAAGATGTGCTGGGAGGCATAGACCATAGTTGGGCCAAATTTTGAAATTAATGCTATTACTGTAAGGTAATACAAAATCTTTGCACGTGTCCTAGTGAATCAATACAAACCATTGAATGGCTTTGACCTAGGAGATTCCCATTATAAAAAATCATAATAATCAGATGAATATTTTCTAATTCATAGTTAAAATTATTAGGGCGTGTCTGTTTGCATGTACTTGTTTAGTTAATTTCTAGGGCATTGTAAAAAAGATTTGAACCACTTGTGAACAGGATTTGAGCTGAACTTTTTGTTTTCATGATTCCTTATAGGAGAGGGTTAAAAAACTCATAGATGTTCATTTCTAAATTTATCTAAATTAAATCTTTAATTGATTGTGCCTCATAAATGTCAATGTTTTTTTATCAAAAAATAATAACAATAAATGTCAAGAAATGTCCATTCCAAGGTGCAGCTTGTTAAAGAAATGTGGTCCTACGTAGTCCTATTTCTAGGACATAAATATAGAGATCTTGAGCACTATTATACTTGAAAAGGGCACAATGGAATCGTTTTGGTACTACCGTACGCTTTGCTCAGTTAAGCCCCGTACGATATTGGTAAGGCCGACTTGTGTTTGTTCACCCTTTATTGATTCGTGGGGGTTCGTGGTTCGACTCTGTTGCTCCTTTAGAACCACAGGTTTATCAACTTTATCCCACACAAGGGGTGCGATTCTTTTATGCTTTTTTTTTTTGGCAATCAAGCAATTTGTTAACCATGCATTTGGTTGTCACTTGAACGAAACCATTTTCATTTTGGTTTGCTATAGTACCTGAGTGAATATGAGGCCTTAAGAAAATAGATTGATTTTCATTCATCACCAAAATATGAATGATAACATAAATCATTTCACTTTATGAAAAGACCTAAGATGACTTTGTTTTTAATTTTAGTTAACAAAACAATTTGAATATAAATGAGTTCATTATGTGTTGACTTTCGGGGTAGTAAGGAAGTCAGGAATGAGAGACTATATCTTTCGCTATAGAGGAGTCAAGTTACGAAGGAGGGTCTTTCGCAATAGGTGCGTTTTCGTGATGACAAAATGCTCATGGTAGCAGATGATTCGCGAAGTAGGTTGTTCACGATGGAGGTAACTTGCAACAAAATCACTTACCAAAACAGTCCTCCGCGAAATGAGTTCTTCGCAGTCAATGATGGTTCTCAATGTAATGCAATTTGCGATTCATTTTCAGCTCAAAAACTTGATGTGACAGATGATGCCCAGAACACAACCCTTCATGGTTCAGTGTCTTCGCGATGCAGAAGCCTTTGTGGTAGTCAGCGGTTACGTGAAACTGACGCCTTCGCGATTCACCTGAAGTTCACAAATACACAAGTTTTCTACAGCTCTTCAATTTAGTGTTTTGGTTAAACTAGTTTACTAGTTTATCCAAGGCTGGGAATGTGTCGTTATCACATTTCTTAAAGATAGTCAAGCCTCCCATAAAGTGCAAGGGATTCAGCCAAGCTAACTCCAGAATACAATCTTTCTTAGGTAAAACTCTTATCTTACTACGGAGTTGCACTCTCCCATAAGATGAATGAACCTTGTCGTTTCACAAAGCCCGTGGTCTTAGATGTTTAGTTTTACAACTCTTAGATTTTTAACAAAATCTAAACAACATAATTCTTCTTTGAACAGATCAATTAAAGTGTATTTCACACAATGAGAATAGTCCTTCTCTCAAGGAGATTTCCAAGTCTCATAGGGGTGCTCTTCCAAGAACCGAATTACCTCCTTCAAGAAGAGTGTTGGTTCAAAGGAATGCTCAAGTTATAGGTCTTAAACACACTATCATCAAGGAAGAGTGTGAGACACAAGAACAACACAAAAGAATATAGAGATGGAGAAGAGTGGATGCACTTGAGGATGGTCTCCTCCTTCAAAGCAAAGCTCTTAGCACACTAGTCTTGGGCCTTCTTTTTCTTCCTCTTCTTAAACTAACTCTTCACTCTAGTAGCATGTCAACTCTAAGACTTTCACATTGTGTTCAACATCCTCTCTTTATATAAAGAATGAATCTAGGATTTTCATGTCTTTTGCGATGACATGTATCACTGTGAGGAGGTCTCTTCACGATAGGTCATTGTGATACGGGGCTCCTTCGTGATATGAGTTCCAAGGTGGTCAATGTCAAGTACATTGTTCCTAACTCACGGTAGGTGTGTAGTGCAGAAGTTTCATCATTGGATGCTTCGCAAAGACCAAAGATTAATGGGTTAGGTGGAGTTGCTCAAAATGGATGGTGGAGTGATGTGACAACACAAATGAATTTTTAGGCTTCCAAGGTCCTTCGTGATAGAGGTAAGGCTGAAGTAATGGACTTTGTCCTGCAAAGAAAAATTGTCATTTCGTAGGTGGTGGTAGATGCTTGTTGCGAAGTGACAAGCACACTAACCAAGATTAAAATATCTCAACAATCCCCTACTTATTTTAATCAAAATATTTAGTGATTTTATTTTGAGCTCTAAGTGAGATTGTCATGCATAAGTAAATGTGGTGTCAACCTCGAACCCTTACCTAGTATAAACAGGCTTTAATATGTTTGAATTATGTCAATGAATAATTCTTTAAACTGAGTTTTCTGACAATCAAAACTTGTCACACACACAGTCCTCCCAGCAAGGCTTACTAATTCTCACAATTAGTTTAGCATTTTAAGGTTATTGTTTTATCCCAATTTATTGAGATGCTCTAGAGACAACCTGGATCTCATAAGAAGTGACCAACTTCCACACTCAGATAAATGAGTCTTCTATTAGAAGCTTTTGCAACCTCAATCCAATCTGGGTCTATAGAACTCATTAAGAGAATCACATTCTCATCCTCCATCATCCGTGAGGTGCCCTCATAGGTAACAAACACATGTTCTACAGGAAATACCTTCTGTTAGAACCACACATATGTCATCTACAAGAATTACATTTGTAGGCTCATCATAGGAAATGACATATTTCACTAATTGAAATCTGTGCTTACAAGTGGGTGATGTTTTAACAGGTTTTCCCATTAAACCTTGATTTGTCAGGTTTGTTTTCTATTAAACCTTGAGCAGTCAAGTTAGGTGTCTAGTCAATATACACTTTACAGGATTTCAACTCTCATTCCCCTCGATGTGCTGGAGGTTAACTCCTTGCTCAGACCTTTTGAGAGCGAGTCTACCAAGTTCTCTTTGGGCTTCACATACTGTACGGCTACAATGCCGTCAACGATCAAACTCTTCACATGATTGCTTTAGGCGTATGCTCCTAGATTTCCCATTGTAATTCTTGTGTCTACCTTGAAGATGGCAGCTTGATTGTTGCAATAGATGGTTAAGGTTGGGACAGGCTTATACCATATTGGTATGTGTACTAGGACATTTTTTAACCACTTTCCCTCTTCTCCTGCCGAAGACAGGGCTACAAACTCTAACTCCATTGAAGAATGGGTCAAGCACGTTTGTCTTTTGGATTTTTAGGAGATTGCACCTCTTGTCAAAATGAAATCCAAGAAGTCACTAATGTAGAGTCATCTGGATCTAAATTCCAGATAACATCAATGTGTCCTTCGATAACAACATGATCCTTGCCATAACGAATTTCACAGTTTAAGGTTCCTTTCAAATACTGTAGAACTGTATACAATGCATTCCAATGCATACTCCCTAGGTTGTTAGAGTATCAACTAAGCATCCCTGTTGTAAAGACAATATCAGGTTACATGCAGTACATGGCATCCATTAAGCAGCCGATAATATACGAGTATCTATATTGTGATACTCGACTCCATGTGTTGTTCATCAACCTAAAGTTGGGATTCACTAGGGTGGATGCCGAAATGGTTTTAAGCATATCGAATTTCTTGAGAACCTTCTCATTGTAACTAGGTTATGAGATCACAATTACTTTATCATCTCTAATGATTTTGATTCTAGAATCACTTTAACAACCCATAGGTCTTTCATGTCAAACATAGAAGACAAAAATCTCTTTGTATCATTGACACAATATTCATTAGTCCCAAATATGAACATGTCGTCCACGTAGAAATTGGTGATCACACATGACTCTGCTTTGGTCTTGGACTAAATGCACATGTCTTTATCATTGGATGTGAATCCATTGCCAATGAGAATTTGTTTGAACTTGTCGTGCCAATATTTGGGTGCTTACTTCAGTCCGTATAAAGATCTTATGAGCTTACACACTTTCTTCTATTGTCCAGACATAATAAATCCTTCTGGTTGATCTATGTAGATTTTGTTTCTTCTAGTTGGCCATTCAGGAAGGTAGTCTTTACATCCATCTGATGTATTATTACATTCTTTATAAAATCCATGGCTAATAATAGTCTAATAGTTGAGATTCTCGCAATTGGTGCATAGGTATCAAAGTAATAGAAGTATTTATTCTCTTTGAACCCATTAGCCATTAAACGGGCCTTGTACTTCTCAATTGTGCCATCAAGTTTAAGCTTCTTCCTAAATATCCACTTGCAACCAATAATCTTACACCCTTGAGGGAGATCCACTAGAACCCATATATTGTTTGACATTATGGAATGCATTTCGTCATCAACGGCTTCCTTCCAGAATATAACATAACGTGACCTCATAGCTTCATTATAGGAGAGCGGATTTCCTTCAGCAACACATACAGAGAAATCAAGGCCGGAATCCTTTTCCTTCCTCTTTAATGTTTGTTCATAATGGTCGCGGACCTATTTCAGTTGCTCTAGTTCTTTTCTTGGAGTTGGTGACCTCAACCCCCACTATTTTTGAGGTCTTTTAAAAAGGAAACATGTTCTTAAAGAACTCTACGTTGATAAATTCGACAATGGTGTGTGGACTAGGAGTCTCCAAATTCATAAATTTGTATGCCTTGCTCATCATGGAATATCTAATGAAAGCACAATCAGTTCCTCGTGGTCGAACCTTGGAAGTATACTAATGTGACAGCTTTTCTTGAGCTAAACATCCCTAGGTTATAAAGTAGCTAAAATTTGATTTTCTTCATTTTCATGTCTCATATGGAGTAATCACAAGTTTCTTTTGAGCAACTATGTTCAGCATATAACAGACAGTCAACAATACCTCACCCCACAAGTTCAGGCATAAACCAGAGTTTATCAGTATGGTGTTAACCATTTCAGCCAAAGTGTGATTCTTCCTCTCTACAATCTCGTTCTGTTGCATAATGTAAGGTGCTGATTTCTCTCTATGGATCCCACAGTCTTCACAAAATTTGACGAATTCAAATTTTATGTACTCACTTCCCCTGAAAGATCTCAATACTTTGATCTTCAGGTTAAGGAGATTTTCAACTTCATCTTTATAAGATTTGAACTTCTCAAACCCTTCATCTTTTGTTCTTAGCAGGTACATGTATGTGTATTTTGATGCATCATTGATGAATGTTATAAAGTATCTTTTTCCTCCTCTAGAGAGAGTGTTTGTCATTTCACAAATGTCGGTATGTATTAGGTCTAGCACGTTCAGTGATCTTTGCACACTCTTGAATGATATCCGTGTGACTTTGCATTTGTTGCATACAATGCATTCATTACTTGTATCAGTGAGATTGTTTATAAGTCCCATATTAGACATGTGTTTAACCTTGTTATAATGAACATGACCTAATCTATTATGCCACAATTCACAATACTTCATCAAGTAAGCAGAAGTAGAAGGCATTTCATTAATAACATTAAGTTTGAACATCCTAGAGTTGGCAAAACCTTTACCTACAAATATTTTGTTCTTTGTGAGTACAAACTTATTGGATTCAAACACCAACTTGAAGCCATGTTTTCTCAGCAACGATCCAGAGATGAGGTTCTTCCTGATGCCGGGGACATGTAAGACTTTTCTAAGGGTAATGGTCTTCTTCGAGGTAAAACACAGTTCTATTATGCCTTTTCCAATGACCTTAGAGGATGAGGAGTTCCCTATGAACATGTTCATACCATCCCTCACTATTTGATAGGTAGTGAACATTATTTTATTAGCACAAATGTTCTTAGTAGCACCGGTGTTGACCTACCAGTCAATCTTCTCTCCAACCATGTTGGCCTTAGTCACAATAGTAGAAAAATTGTCCTCCTAGACTTTTCGCTTACCTTTGTTCTTCTTCTTACTACATCGATCATCACCATGCTTTTGATAGCGGCATGCTCTTGCTAGGTGGCTAGTCTTGCCATAGACATAGCAGTGTATCCCGGTCTTCACTTCTTCATTTGTTTGATAGGGCTTCTTCTTGCCCTTGACAATCTTCTTGAAGTCTTTTCTCTTTGGAGATAATTAGCCTTTAAGCTTATTTTCAACAACATAAAGCCTTCTCAGTCGGCTCAAGTTTCTTCCCCTTGTTCCTTGCCAGCTCCTCCACCCGAAGGTGGTACATCAAAGTGTTAAGCTCCATGTCTTTTTATTCATGCATGAGCTTGGTCTTATAGTCTTGCCAAGATAGGGGCAACTTGTATGTCAGCATGTTCACATAAAATACAAGGTCCAGTGTCATCCCTGTAACAATGATTGCATCAACAATCTTCTGGAATTCTTTTGCCTGTTCCAATACAAACTTGTTGTCCACCATTTTGAACTCTCTATAGTTCTGTATATGGAACTTCTTGCTCCAGTAGCTTCACCTTTGTAGACCTTGACTACAGCTTCCCATAACTCTTTTGCAATCTTGGTCTTCTTGGTGAGTTGGTTGAAGAGGCTGTCAAAAAGCATCTCCAATATCATATGGCAATACTTATAACCAGCTATTGACTAGTCACTGTGGACCTTAAGAGCCCCATCAATTTCTTCAAGTGTGGCCTCGAATTCCGAGGGCACCAGGGGCATCTCATCAGTGAGCATATAATGAATGTTGAGTTGTCTTAGCAAGTACTAGATCTTTTCTTCCCATCTCTCAAAGTTCTCTCCATTAAATCGGGTAGATTCGAAATGAAAGGTCCATGGTTGGACCGTAGGAGCATACATATCTTTAAATTGTTAACTTTTAAGGTAGTAAGGAAGTCAAGAATGAGAGAGTACTTCTTTTATGATGGAGGAGTCAGGTCGCAAAGGAGGGCCCTTTGTGATAGGTGCATCTTCGTGATGATAGAACGCTTGGAGTAAAAGATTGGTCATGAAGTAGGTTGTTCACGATGAAGGTAACTTATAGCAGAATCTCTTAGTAGAACAATCCTTCACAGAATGAGTTCTTGGCAGTCAAGGATGGTTCGTGATGTGATGTAGTTTAGGATTCACTTTCAACTCAAGAACTTGATGTGACAGATGATGACCAGAACACAACCCTTCATGGTTCAATGTCTTCGCAATGCAAAAGCCTTCATAGTAGTCAATGGTTTCACGAAGCTGAATTCTTCTCGATATGATGCCTTTGCAATTCAGTCCCTTCGCGATTCAATAGTTCTTCAACTTAGTGTTAATTTCTTGGTTAAACCAGTTCATCTAAGGCAGAGAAGGTGTCATTATCATGTTTCTTGAAGATAAGGCCTCCTATAAAGTGCAAGGGATTCGGCTAAGCTAACTCTGGGATACAATATCTCTTAGGTAGAACCCTTGTCTTGCTATGGAGTCACACTCTCCTGTAATACAAATGAACCTTGCCATTTCTCAAAACCCGTGGTCTTAAATGTTTAGTTTTACAACTCTTAAATTTTTAACAAAATCTAGACAACATAATACTTCTATGAATACATCAATTAAAGTGTATTCCACACAATGAGAATAGTCTTTCTCTTAAGAAGATTTCCATGTCCCAAACGGGTGCTCTTCCAAGAACCGAACTACCTCCTTCAAGAAAAGGGTTGGTTCAAAGGAATGCTCAAGTTCTAGGTCTCAAACGCATTCTCCTCAAGGAATAAAGTGAGACATAAAAACAACATGAGAGAATAGAGAGGGAGCTGGATAAGAAGGGATGCACTTGAGGATGGTCTCCTCCTTCAAAGCAAAGCTCTGGAAACACTAGGCTTGGGCCTTCTTCTTCCTCTTCTCAAGATAACTCTTTACTCCAACAGCACTTCAACTCTAAGACTTTTACACACATGCTCAGCATCCTCTCTTTATATATTGAAGGAATCTAAGATTTTCATGTCCTTCACAATAACACATATCACCGTGAGAAGGTCTCTTCATGATACAGGTGTCCCTTCGCGATAGGTCATCGCGATATAGGGCTCCTTTGTGATACGAGTTCCAAGGTGATTAATGTCAAGTACACTATTCTTAACTCACTGTAGGTGTGTAGTGCAAAAGTTTCACCATTGGATACTTTGCAGAGACCAAAGATTGATGGGTTAGGTAGAGTTGCTCAAAATGGATGATGGAGTGATATGATAGCACAAAGGCATTTTTAGGCTTCCAAGATCCTTCAAGAAAGAGGAAAGGCTAAATAAATGGGCTTTGTCCTAGGAAGGACAATTGCCATTTCAGGTAGGTGGGGGCAGGTCCTATCGGGAAGTGATAGGCACACTGCCTGAGATTAAAATATCTCAACATTAAGGACCATCACCTTATGGCTTCAAATGTCATGGGAATTTAAAATGAAATGACTTAATTACAGGTGACAACCAACTTAAGGAAAACAGAGGCAACACCCATACACAATGATCATTACATAAAGACTTCTCCAATCACGGGAGGGTTCATATCCAAGTCATTGTGCCTAATCACCATATCCCATTCCTAGATAATTGGTGGGCTTCCAAATTTTCGGATCTCCTATGGTGGAAAGAGATCTTGTCAAAACAAGGATATACATATTTACAATCTAACCAAAGGTCCAATTAGCCAAGGGTTTCCATCCTTCTCTTTATCAAAAGATCAATTGGTTCTTGGGCATCTCCTAATAAAATAACTTTCTTCATCTCCATATTCTTTGCTAAAATCTAGCCTAGAAGGGCTGCTTGGCTTTATGCTACATGGAGATCCTAACTAGTTTTTTAACTTTATCGAGCTAAGACAAGCTGATCTCTACTACATTTGATTTCTTGGATAGATGTGGCCACATCAAAGTTACTGTTTACAAAATCAACCAATGGATCTCTCTCTCTCTCTCTCTCTCTCTCTCTCTCTCTCTCTCTCTTGGTTGCTTGATTTCCTCCATTTTTCGAATCATCTTGAAAGAAGAATACAAAATCTTACTCATATTGTAATTGAACTTTTCAAACACCACAACATTGGTTTTCCTAATACAGCAATGGATTATATAATTTTCTTTATGCCTTTTGATTTCTTGTATTTAAATTAAACAAACTCTTAACCCATTACAAGAAAGGTGAAAAATGGGAATGATCACTACTAAGGAATAGGAGGGTTGCAAACCAAATTGTCCTAGGAAAAGGGTAGGAGACTAGACAATGCATTGTAGATTCAAGTTCTTCATTGCACATATATATATATATATATATACTAAGACTTCATTTGACAAACAATGCTTTTTTGCTTGCTTTCCAATGAAATTGTTTCAATTTAGGAGGGACGTCAAGCCCTCATATTTTGTTTTATACTCTATTTGGTTGCCATGAAAAACTGGTTTTCTCATGAATCTAGGCAAAACTTTCTTGAGAAAGTCATTTTCAAGCTGTTTGGTTGTCAGGAACCAGAAATCCTCAGTTTTTGAAATTCTCATGCTTCTAACTATTTTCTGGTCTACTACCATAATATTTCCACATAAGTCTTGCCTAAAATCCTCCCCTTCTCAAGAAAATTGTAGCACATAAATTTTTATTTTTATTTTTATGGGAAACCAAACAACCATTGGAGAAGGATAGAGACTTACAGATTTTTTTCTTTTCTTTTCTCTTCTTTTGTAATATTCTTTTCTATCCTTTTCTATTCAATTCAAGGCAACTAGACAGATTAAGTAAAATCCTGGAGTTGAGGAAATGATCTAGGATTGGGGAAGGATACCACTATATGGAAAGCTAATTTAACAAAGAATTTTCTCATCCTACCACAGTGTCAAATTAGCATATCCAAAGTTGGATTTATTATAAGGGGGATCTTGATGACTGTTATTTGCTTTGGAGCTAGGAATCTATTAATATCATTTAAATTCCACTCCCTTCTTATTTCATCAATAATGTCAGCTACCGTAATCATGTTACATCTAATTGGTTTCGGGGACCATATTATAACTCTTGGATTGAGGGACCCTTGGTTCCTACAAGATCCTTATTTAGTCCCTATGCCAACTTTCCATTGAAAGACTTTCAATTATAAATCTTACCCTTAATTGTATTTCCTAAATTCAGGAATTATTGGGTTTTCATTTTGAACTTAAGAAATCATTTTTCGGAAATTAGAATAACTTAAGTACACTTTTGGTTTTGAGATCATTCTCTATGCTTGTTTAGCTAGAAGATTTAAATTGAAGGCATAAGGATCTCTCAAGTTAATACTCCCATCTCCTTCATTCTTTTCAAGATCTTTCTATTTTACACAATCAATTCATCTTATTGATTATTTTTTGCTTCACCAAAATTTTATTTTACTTGAACATATTAAATTGGAGATTTTCTACTGAAATATGGAATATGATATGGAGTTAGGAATCACAATGATAATTGTCTTTAAGACTGTCTGCTTGAGATGGTCCCATCTTCAGACATTGCCAATCCCAAGCCTGGATAAAGGAGGAGGGTGGCATCAGGTTGAGAGCCGGCCTTAAAAAATACTCAAACCATTAAACATTAAACATTAAACACTGTCTGCTTGAGATGACAGCTTTCCTTTCCAACTTTGAATTTTCTTTGAAATTCTTTCTTCAATGTAGGATAAAAGGGATGCTTTATTTCTAAATATCAAAGTGGACCTTAGATTTGGTGCGACCCCTAAAGTAGGCCTAAGGTAGGACTGACATTAGGGGCTGACACATCAGTGCTAAAAAAGTGACTTACACTTTTGGGGGATGCTTTTCACTTTTTAGCATTGATGTGTCGGCCCCAAATGTCAGTCCTACCTCAAGTGGTCCTACCAAATCCTTAGGGATCAAAGCGAGAGGGGAGGGAAAGATATTAATTGGGTGTTTCGATTTGCTTAAATTTTAAGTGCCCTAAAAGTTATTTTCCTATGTGTGTGAATTAGAGATAATTTTGGATTTCCCATGATTAATTGTTTAGTTAGAAGCCTCCCTGAAGTCCTTTAGTATTATTAGGTCTCATCGTAGTCCACTCCATACTCTTGTGCATAACCTGTTGCAACAAGACAAGCAAACAAATGTAAGGTAACTAACTCCTGAGAAAACCAACCCTCTTTTGTTACAAGCTGTTTGTACCTCTCTATATATAACAGAAAAGCATTAGAGCCCCCTTGTTTGTAAACCCAATGAAATCCTATAGCTTGTTTGCCCGGTGGTAGAGTAACCAAGTCCCAAATATTTTCCTTATCTAAAGCTTGAAGCTTTTCGGTAAATGAGATTTACCCTTTCTTAAAACAGAAAAATTCTTTTAAAAAATAGAAAAAGATGTCCCCTTCTTCCTCTTCCTAAGCATTACCAATAATATTTATACGTTGGTTTTCATATGTATATAATTTTATGTATATATTATATTTATTATATATATAGTTAAAGACTCAAATAGCTCCATTTTTTGGTGTGAAGTAGGCTCCGTTGGCATTCAGGATGCTACTTTCTACTCTATTGAAATAGCCTAATCATAGCTTCCATCCTCTCCTCAATCCGTTCCTGTTGAACCTGCACAACTAAGTCATAAGAAATCCGTCTTGGAAGAATACATATTCTGATTCTTATCCCAATACTTCAAATATTTGAATTAAAAAGTGACAATTGGTAAAATTTTATGACCAAGTCACTAGTGAAAAGTTACTACTTAGTTATTAACGTTAATAACTAAGATATTTGAATATGAAATTTTTAATCATTTTATTATTACATTTTTTTTATGATTACGATAATTTATATCCATAAAGTAAGCAAAGAATTATACCTTACGTAATAATCTTAGGACTCCAACATTTGGGCATCATGTAAAAGATGTGCTATGCCAAGGATTAACCTAATAGTATGATCCAACCTGGCTAGTAATTAGGTTTTCTTTGGATAGCCATCAGCATAACGAAAATAGTCTAGAGAAAGCAATATTTGGCTCTAATCACATTTGATCAAGTTGAGTTTTGGCCTATGAGGTCTCATTGATGTGGTTTACTGATTATACAATTCTGGTTTTTTAGTAAGTTCTATTATACTTATATTAACTACTAGCATTATTTAGTGATTTTCCTAAGGCTAGTGTTTAAAAACCCGAACAAAAGGTCAACTTGGGCGATCAGTCCAAGGAAGATGATCTGGTACATCATAAATGAAAATAAAATAAAAGATTTGATTGCCAGTGCCTTGCAAATGGTTAAAGATTATTCTCCAGACTCGGCAAGCCCAAGCTCATCCTCAGATGAACAGAAGCCCCCCCTTCAAACAGCTTCAAAATTAATGTTGATGGTGCAGCTGGACATCAACATGCAGTGGCTGCTCTCATCCGGGACCAAAGAGGCGCCTTCATTCAAGGGGAAACTTAAAAATTACTCCCCTGTGATCCTAAAGTATCTGAAACTTCCGCATTCCTCCTGGGCCTTCAACAAACGAAAGACTTGCCAGACAGACCATATTGCTTGAAGGAGATTACCAGGCGATAGTGAAGCTTCTATCTGACATTGAGGCTCATCCCCCATGGAAAATTCAAAATATTATAGCTGACTCCAAACTATTATATCAACCATTCCCCAAGTGACCATTTCCTTTGTTCCTCACGAAAGCAATAAAGCAGCCCATGCTTTGGCTGCCATAGCATCCAATGAATACATTTCTCAAAAATGGAATGGCACAAACCTTCCTCAAAGTATCTTCTCCATTCTAGAACTGGACTATTGTATTCAAGAGGTTTTAGTTGAATGAAATTTAGCTGACACTCCTTGCCAAAAAAATAATAATTATAAAATAAAAGATTTGATTAAAGTCTAGCTTAGTTGGTCGGTAATTGGTTTGTCCAAATTTAACTACCTAATCCAATAACAGCCCAAATTTGACATATAACTAGCTAGGAGTCGTTCCAAATATTGGTGTCACAAATCATCCATTATGGTCCAGGTTTTAAAGCATTTTTCTTTATTTTTTGTGGAATCTATTTTTTTATTATTGTAATTGTAAGAAGTTTACAATAATGTATTGGGACATTTTTTAGACCAAAATTTGTCCTACCAGGATCGTGACACGTGGTGAAAAGAAGTGTTGTTAAACAATTGCAGGAAATTAGAATTTTACAGTAACTAATTTTATATAATGAAATGGACAAATGATAGAACCATATCAAAAAAAATAAAATAACAAAGAATTATTGCAAAGAATCAAACTAATATACTGCAAAGAAATTAAACAATTCATAATAAAATCTTGAAATAAAATATCAGAAAGAACTTATCAGTTTAGTGTCAAAGCATGTCGAAAGACACTGTCCTAAATGGTATTTGCCTCCCTCTAATCGGCATTGCAGGGTATAGTAAACAACCATCACAGGATTCAACGACACATGCTTCTCCAACCCGCATAGTTTAAGAAATCTCCTACCGAATGGTAATAAATGTAGTTCACACCCAACTCAGAACAACTCAAGAACTCTTGATCTTGGTTGTAGAACAACACCAAAATGACTTTGAGAGAAAATAGGAGAGATGAAAAAAATATAGATTTTCAAGTGTGTTTAACATGCAAACCTTCTCCTATATTTATAGATTTTGAAAAGTCACTTTGGAAATGTGTCTACAGACATTTATACACCCTTTAGACATGAAAAGTCACAAACAAACGTCTGTATAGATGCATCTTACAACTCTACATGAAACCCTTTTGAGTGTATCTCCAAGTTTGTAGAGAAATTTTACTGTTTCAAACATCTCGAGCGATCAAACAAAAGTTCAAGTGCTCGAAGTGGTATAGCTCGAGCGATCAAATAGAAGTTAGAGCGTTGAGATGGTATGGTTCGAATGCTCAAACTTTCATATTTTGAATCTCTTCAAAATACAACAAGAACTACCATCATTGGAAATTCTAAGACATAGACACATGGCACAAAAATGGAGGAAAACCCTAGAACAACAACATAAGGTAGTTATCTAACTATCCATTTTCAAGGTTACAAAACATAGGGCAAAGCATGGGACAAGTGGAAAGACACTTAGAAGAGGTTTCTACAACTAAATGCAGGTTGCAAAGCATTGGACATGTGGTAGCAACTCATGAAATATGGATTTAGAAGAAAACTAAAGGAAACTTCCCTTATATATCTGTAAATTCTAAAGGAATTTGTGAAGGACCACTTACCAACAAATCACTCATATATTTAAGCTTAATTCTCCTCAAATCAATGTATTTCATTCAACATGTCCAATTAATAAGTTTATTTCAATTTTTAGCCTATCAATTCATCCAAAATCATGTAAAGCATTTCCATTTTAATTGTTTGTATGATATGCACTTTGAAGACTCAAATCCGGTGTATAATTGTGTTTGTAAGTACTTATTTTACTTAACATAATTTTTCTTTTCCAACACTATTTCTATTGATCCAATGTTATCTACTTTAGCATTACTATTGTTTTCCATTGCTTTTAATCTATGGCATTGTAATTTTGAAAGTCCTTTTACACAAGGAAAAAAGAACCCATTCGAAAGGATGAATCCTCCCCTTCCTAAATTGCCCGAATTGAATTTGGTGGCTACACAAACGGGTGGAATTCCCAGTCTCACGGTCTAATTTGGTGCCTAAGGTCTTAGGAAAGCCCAAATTCCATGCCATGTGGCACTATCACGCTCGCATACCAATTTTTGGACAACAAATATATCAAACAATTACATGCATCAACATGAGGTTTGGGATCAAAGTAAGAAAAATAACAAAAAAAATATTAAATTATTAGTTTATAGGCAAGGGGTGGGGTTTGGGCAGAGCCACCATAACTTGTTGGTAGCCCAATACCATCCCAGGCCTCTCCTAGCCTGGGTTGCATTTTCAGTCAAAGTCCTAATGTAGCCTAGCCCAAATAAGAAAATTGGCTCAAGGTTCTCATATGCTGAAATCTTACTACTGGCATAAAAAATGATAAAAATGCCTCTAAATATTGTATTTTAATTATGTCCCTTCTTATAGTTTTCCTAGTTACTAGAGAATATGTACGACCAAAAAAAAAAACCTCCTGAAAATACTATTTTAAGGGTATTATGTGGTGTTTTTACAAGATTCCTTGTCTAGATGACCGCCTACCCCAAATCGCTTGGAGCGGTTGTTTGAACAACCACCCCCTCTAGCAACACCTATGTATTCTTGTTTTTGCCTAATTTAGTTCCGGTTTGCCCACCTTATGCCTTGGTTTGTGCAATTCAGATGCAATTATGTGTTACTTTTTAAAGTTAGAATGCATAGCTATTCCATTCTAAGACTTGCTTCAACCAGACTAAAGCTTGTTAGTCTAACCCAAAAAAGTTTACTTTTTAAGGTTAAAGTGTCTAGTTGTTTCATTCTAGAACTTCTATTTCAATAAGACTGAAGCATGTTAACTCACTTTGACTGAGTTTTAGTGCTTTATATTCCAACTTGGACAGATATGTATTATTCTTTATGATGTAAAACAAACAACTGTGAAGGAGAAAAATAAATGTTACTTTATTGATAGTACTTTCTCAGATAACTTGCATTCCAAGGTCTGGGGAGCAACTTCCTTTCTAGTGTTTAGAGCTTGTATGCTCCTAAATCTACTACTTCTGAGACCAAGTATGGTCCTTCCTAGTTTGGGTCCATCTTGCCTTGACCTGGGGTTTTGGTGTTCTCAAATACTTTTCTTAAGACCAAGTCTCCTTTTTGGAATTATCTATTCTTGACTTTATTGTTGTAGTATTTGTCGAGCTTTTAATGGTAAGCAGCAATTTTGACTTAGGCTTTCTCTCTTTTTTCTTCCAAGAGATCTAGACATAGAACAAGGTTTTGCTCATTGTTTCCTACAACTTCCGTTGTTCTTCATAGTGTTGGCTCCCCTAATTCAGTAGGTATGACAACTTCCATTCTGCAGGTTAATGAAAAGTGGATTTCTCTTGTAGGCTGCCTCTTAGTGGTTCTATAATCCCACATAACTAGTTGTAGCTCTTCAGCCCATCTCCCCTTTACTCCTTCCAAGCATTTTTTGAGGCTTTCTAGTGCTATCTTGTTTGATTCTTTTGTTTGCCCATTGTCTTGAGAAAATCGAGGGGTGGAGTAATGGTTGTTGATGTTGAGCTCTTTGCAAAAAAAAATCTGAATTGCTTACCATCGAAAGGTTGGTCAGTGTCTATAATCAAGGCTCAAGGAACTCTAAATCTGCAGATAATGTGCTTCTAAACAAAACTTGTGACTTCTGACTCTCTTATTCTAGCATAAGTTTCCACATCTATCCATTTGGTGAAATAGTGTAACACTCTATACCTAAATTAGGTAAGTTTAGAGGATCCAAACCCAATGCCATGTGTCTAATTTGAACCCTTAGTAATTGTGAGTGAGAGGGTTGCCCTACATGACTTAGAGTGGACTAGTAGAACATTGAACCAATTGGGTTAAACCTTGGAAGCCCAAAAGAGAATAGACCCAAAAATGTGAAAAAAGTCCTAGGTGTCACCTATCACAAGATCCTCAACCGGTCATGAGTGTGACCAATCACGGATCTCAAGACCAATCATAGTCACAAGTCACGCCAGTCGAAAGTTTTGGTTCTGAGCCCACATTTTAGTATCCATGACTGATCACGAGATCCCTGACTGATCATGGGTGTGATCAATCACAAATATCCTTATCGATCATGGCTCAAAAACTGAGAAAAATTAACACATATAGGATAACATGTCATGACCTCATTTGACCTATACACGAGTAGGATCTCATTTTAAATGAATTATTAACCTTATTAGACCTCTTTGGATCCATTATACCATTTAGAACATAAGGAGAAAGAGGGAGAGAGAAGTTGGAGGCTTGGGAGAAAATAGAGAAGAGTCATTTTTTCCAAGTGTTGGTAAGTTGTTAGAATATAGATCTAGCATAAAATAGTTATGGTTTTCAGTGTTTTACCTTAGTTTATGGTTTCTAACCATGGAATGTCTTGTTTGCTCATGGAAGAAAGAAATAACCACAAAGGCAAAGGAATCTTGAGAGAGGATTCCTTAGATCATTAAAGATTTGAACATTTGGTGAGTAGATATTTAGTTTATACTCACTTTTTCATTCTTAGGATCTTAGAAGTGTAATTTTCATTCTATGTTTAAATGATTTGTGGTTTTGGTTGGTGGATTCACATTTTTTCCTCTTGAGAATGTTGATTTCCTTGTATTGGATTCTAGTTCTTTTGGTTTGAGTATGTTAGAAAGGTTTTACTACTCTATTTTCATGAGTTCTTGGATTATTGAGCCATTGGAATAATGTTAATATGTTGTTATATGAGCTTGATGGTCTCTATTCTATTTAGAAAGGTTTAGGGAGTTAGATTCATATAATTGATTGGTTTGGAAGGTTTCATATGGTGTTTCTTGGTTCATCTTTTGATTTTCCTTTAAAATCCCCAATTTCTTGCACCTTACCCATGATTTACATGTCTTGTGGATGCATTTGGATTCATTGCATGAACCTATTACTCATTTTGATGGATTTCCATTTCTTTATGTTAATCCATGATGATTTTTGCAATTATATAGATTCTCATATTAGGATCTTAGAATTCATGTGTAATACATTGGACTTTACATCCATTGGGAATATTTAGCGACAGGAGCATGTTACTCTAGTATGGTTTACTTCGGTATTTTCAAGGAGCACCTTACATGGACTTCTATGTGAATTTTGGAGGCATTTAAGCTATTCAGCTTTCTTTATCGTGAATAGTATTTGGCATGAAAATGTTTTACATTCATGAGCCTTCTATGTGTCCTTAGAATTAAGTTAAACAACTCTTTTGCATATTGATTTTTGGTCATTTACATTTGATTTATCTCTTCACCTTTAAGAGATAGGATATATAGATATTTTCAAATGGCTTACTTATATAATAGTTACTTTACTTTACATAAACATGATTTTGACATTTAGATTTGGACATGTGGATTTGATATGATACCCCTAAGTGAGGCTATGCTCTTTTGGGTCCAGAGACCCCTAAGGGGGTTGGTCTTTGTGACCCTTAGGTACCCAATTGTCAGGTCACATCAATAGGCGAAGAGCCACTAGTTATCTGGAGATTTATTATGTATGATCTTTATGACCCCAAAGACCATTATATGGGTTAGCTAGATGTAGCCCTAAAGACCTTTATGTGGGTTACCCCTTATTAGGCTCGAAGACCCCTATGTGGGTTAGCCAATATGGCTTCAGGTACCCAATCACAATCACAATCACATCAATAGGTGAAGACGACCATCATTTCCATTGATCTTATGACCCCAGAGACCCCTTTATAGGTTCAGGTACCCAATCACTAGGTCACATCAATACCTAAAGATGGTCATCGTGTCCATTGGTTTTATGACCGTAAAGGCCCCTTGTGGGTTGGCCATTCATGGCAAGAGGCTCCTTTGTCAGAGATTTATATACGATATGATTCATCAAAGGCCCCCTACTTAGGTTACGTGATTTGGATTTGTCAGAGACTCCTTACATGGGTTACATGTTTTGGATCTATTGGAGACCCTATGTGGGTTACATGTGTATTGATTTGTCGGAGACCCTTCATGGTTCATTTATATTTACATTTATTTTGTCGGAGACCTAATGTGGGTTCATTTACATATGATTTTAGTATTTAACAAAGACCCTTATGGGTTGTATATGGTGCATAGTATGTAGTATATGCATGCTTTGGTTTGATACACTTTGGACTCTCATATGGTCATATTATGGCATGTACATACTTGAATCATAGTAGGGATACATGTTTGGTAAACTCGTTGCACTCGCATATGCACTTTGATTCCTTACCTTATCTTAATTCATCCTACTTGCTTATGTGATTATCTTTGGCCTCATTCTTGTAGCATAAATTGTGTACCCTTCTGCTTAGCCTGTTAAGCTTACCCCAATTGGTACCACCTGCAAATGAGGATAAGATGGACAAGCACCGTTCGTACCATTTAGGATGCGGATGACTACGAGGAGTGGGGCAATCTAGCCCAGATTACTTTTTACAATCTTTAGTTTACAATTGATGTATATTTCTTTGAGTACTCTTGAATGGGCGCATTTAGACAAGGATTGTACATACTTTGGTTATGGGTAGTTACGACCCTTTAATTTTTTGTTATGAGATTTTGGGATATAATGTTTATATATTTCCGTCGCACTTGATTTAATTATTGTTGTTTATATTCCTATGGTCATTAGGAAAAAGGGGGGGAGGCTCGCACCTCTCATGGGTTCCCTTTTCTTATACTTCCCCCACTTTGCCGATTATGGCAACTCTAGTATCTATTTGGTGTTTAATTGAGATAAATGATGGTTTATAAGGATGGCATAAATGTTTGGTCACATGGCTGACTAATGCTAGGATTTTTGGGAGTTGCCACCAACTAGGGTTTTTGATTGAGTTGGACATTGGTTTCCTTTTTAGGAGAGAGGAAGTCTAGACCCTGAGGTCTAGAGGGTTAACTCCTAATATTGGTCTAGTTCTCCAAGGAGCATGGTAAGTTGTTTTGTTGCAGTTAGGAAAGGTGTTAGACACCCCATCCACCCACCATTTTAGGGTGGCTTCTCATAGTATGTATGTCATAAAGTGATATAGGGTTGTGTGCATGTTAGATGTGAAGTTATTGGTTTGGACCACCCCCATGGTGTGATCATTACAGTTGCACCATGACATAGTCTCAAGTTTCCTATATACCTTATCTTGTGTGATTTAGTGTTCCTAGGGTTTTGTCAGGATCAAAATATATACAATTTTGGGGGGTTTATTATGTGTGCAAATCTTGATAGTCAAATATATGTGACTGTGAGAATTATTCAGGGTAGGTTCATTTTAAGTTATTCATATACTTACAAAGTACTCTTCGCTATTGAAACATGTTAGTGAAATGGGGATCAGGACTATGTCATATCAATGTGAGTGTTTTAAGGACCTAATTGGGCGATGGCCAAGTCCTAGGGTCTTTGGGTCGTGAAACACTGCGACATGACCTTAGGATAAAGTGGAGACCATAAAAGGTTGGGAATGGTTGAAAGATAGTGATTGGGTAGGGTGACTCAACTTGACCATGCTAACATAGTAGCCATGACATCAACATTGTCTCCTAGGTAAAGTTTAGGTATCAGATACACTTGGGATTTACAAGTGTATGATTAACTTTACTTGGATTGATTTTGAATTTAGAAGAGGTACTTGCAATGATGGGTTCTCTAGGCTATGTATATGCATGCATTTATACATATATACAACTAAAAAGAGACATGCCAAAGATGTATGTGATCATATGGAATGAAATGGTTTTAAAAATAACATAGAAAGGTTGATAAACAAGAATAAAGGATGAAACTAAACTGAAAATCATAACGCCTGAATTTGGCTTCAACACCTAAACTTCCTTTTAACGCCTAAATTTTAATTGACATTAAGATTCATGCGTCAAGCCTAGACAACTTGCACTCCAACGGCCACATCACTCCACAAAACTTAGAAATGAGTGTGGTTTGTCTCTTTGGACAACTAAAAGAGAGAGAGAGAGAGATCTTTCCAATGATATATTATGATCATGGTGTTGGTCGGACGCCTAAAAGTGAATTCAACGCCTGAACTTGCTTCTAACGCTTGAATTTTAATTGATATTAAAATTCAAGCATCAGGCCTGAACAGTCTGCACTCCAACAACGACCATATCTCTCTTCATAAAACTCAGAATTAAGTGTGGTTGATCTCTTTAGAAATCTAAGAGAAAGATCTTTCCAATGATATATTACGAGCATGGTTTTGGTTTGATGTTTGAAAGTGAAAAATGCCTAAACTTGCTGATGAATTAAAATTCATGTGTCAAGCCTGGACAAATGTCCAACAGCTTGGTCTTGGCCATTTGGACCCCCTACAGGCATTGAAAAATTCTGAAAATTTAAAATACCATAGAATATCATTTTTAGTGCATTGTGTAAAAAATTCAAATTAAAATTAGAACTAAAAAAAATACACAAAATTCTGCACTAGGGGTTGGTAAAGAAAGAACACAGAAAACCAGTTTTTAGGGCAAATTTGGGGAGCCTATTCTAAGGCCCAAATTTTCTCTAAAATTCATGAAATATTTTTGGGATGTAGGATCCCTATCCAGGAGCCCACTGTAAAAATTTGAACCCATTTGGTGCTCTAGAAAAATCACAAAAAAATCAGCAAGGTGTTGTGGTAAAAAATAAACCTAGCAAAGATAGATTTCGTCTCTACTATGTAATCCCCTTTAAGAGGTGATTATGAAATGACATTAGGGCATCAAGGCAGTATGAAAACAATATAAAACAATATGGAAAGAGACTAATTAATTAACTAGGGGGTTAGGATTTAGGTTTACCTTAACCAAGGGTTGGGGTTAGGGTAAAAGTCTTAAGTTTTTCCCTTTTTCTTTCTTTTTCTTTCTTTGATTTTTCTACCTCAAAAAACTCCCCCTCTTTAGCACGAAATTAGGGGTATTTATAGGGTTTGGGAGGTGTGTTTGAAGGGCTAGGATCGTATCTAGGGCCATGGGAGATCAAGGGCTAAGATGGCTAGGTGTGGAGGCCAAGGCACCCCTCCTATTAGTGGAGACCAACCTAGAGCTAAGATTAGAGCTTAGGGGGATAAGTGATAGATCAAGGGTTAGGATCAAAATTAAGGTTCACTAAAATGGAGGGCTAGGATATAGTTTAGGGGTTAATAGAATTTAGGGTGAAGATTAAAAGGTGTGGAAGCCAAGGCACCTCTCCCATTGGTTGAGAGCAATCAAGGGATAAGATGGCTTGGGCTAGATGTGGGGATGGATGATGGTTATATAGATATTTGAAATTCATGCATTTGATCCTAGGGAGGGTGAATAAGATCAATGGTGAGGGGTGAAACTTGGGGAGTAAACCATCTCTTTTCATTGGTTGAAAGAAATCAAGGGTTGAAATGGCTTGTGCTAGATATAGGGCTGGATGGAGATTAAATGGAAATTTAAAATGTAATTAAATCTTAGAAGGGTACATGGGGTGTACAAGATCAATGGTGGAGAATAAAACTTGGGGAGCAAACCATCTTCTTTGATTGGTTGGAAGGAATCAATGGCTAAAATGGTTTGTGCTAGATTTAGGGTTACATGAAGGATCCATGGATATTTGAAATTAATCCCAGAGGGCGTACATAGGGTGCACAAGAGAGGTCATCATCCAAGGGTGTAGGCTTAAAGATTTTAGTGTAATGCATTAATGAGCTAAATTCCAAAAAGAATGAGCTCATTAATCTTTAATAAATTAATACCATGGAAAAAATCCATTTTAATTTGTTACCTCACTTTTTGGGTTCCCATGCTCGAAAACATGCAAACTTAAAGTATGTTTTTGAAGTCTCAAATGTTTCGATCGCAATGAATCAGTCGGAAACAAATTACGATAAGGGTAGATTGGTGAAATCAAGGTTTTATTGATCTCAGAAACTCTTAAATAATTACTAGAATGGTAAGATGGTAAAATTGATCTTTGAGGTATTCATACAAAAGATGACCCTCAGGTTTTGTGAGACACAGGTTCAAACCACTTTGAATTACGATAACCAAGCAGGAAATCATGCTCAAAACTCCCTTTTTGACAAGTGAAAAAATCTTGACTAGATATTCCCCTAGAGTTGTTGGAAGCCTCCGTGGAAAAATCATGGTTCACAACATATTAAAGTTCAGAGAGTTTGGAATCCATAGGAACTGACAGCCTGATCATTTGATTCTCGAGCAATCTTCGGGAGCTTTTCAAAAGGGGGGTCACTTTATGAGACAGGGTGACAATAGCTCACTAGATAACAAGGATTTTGGGCTAGCATACATTTATGATTTCTCTGATTTGGGAAACGGTCTTTTAAGGAAAAGAAGAAAATAAAGAAAATGGGCTTAACAATGTAGAATTTTGAGTCCGGGAGAGGTCTCGGGGACTCACTGTGTGCCAAACACAAATAAAAGGTGTTTTGACCTAATTTGGACAAAATGTGGTGATTAGGCTTATAGAACTTCTGAATGGGCCTGGTCAGGGTCACAATCTTTTAAAGACCTTGGATTTTTTGAGAAGTGGTCACTAGCAGACTAAATTTTGGATTTCTAGTGAATTCTCAGGGTTTGGTTGAGACCTGACACTTGGCCTAAATGTGTTACTCATTTAGAGGTACTTAATGAAATCTTAGTAGATTGGTCTTGCAAATTCTCTTGTCTATTAGGGGTTTTTCTGAAGGTCTTACCGATCTAAAGATATGGGGACTAATTGATCAAGATTTGGTCATCTGGGGAACTTCTGGGACTTATAAAGGTTAAATGAAACCAAAATTGAATTTTTACACCTTGGGGAAGATTTGAGATTTTGAAAGGATTTGAGACTTCAAATGTTTTTCCTTAAGAGACGACTAATTAAAGGTAGAACAAAACCTAAGAGATGGCCACCAAACTTTCTAAATTTGAACGTCGGATGAATCTTTGAGAGTTTTTTAAGGGTCATTTTCTGACTAGAGGTTCTCAAAAATTGATAAATTAACTGTTGCTAGATTCGATGAAGATTTATTCTTTAATAAGTTCCTTGAAGGGTGTTGAAATTGGTGTGTAGGATCTGACATGACATGAATCAGGTGATGGGAGAAGCTTCGGAGCTTCTTTGAGGGTCCAGGGGTCTATTTTGAAGACAAAAGGGTAAAATGGTAATCTTTCTACCTGTAATGCTTCGCTAAGGGAAGGCTCATGGAGGCTAAAGAATTTTGAAGGAAATGTATTTGTTAGTCTTAAATGTGGACCCTCATAGTCCCATTGATGTTTCTTGGAGAATTAAGGTTTGACCAAAAATGATATATTTAGGTTGATCTTTGTGATGACATTGCACATGGCATGATATGGATAATGTTTTTTGCCACCAAACTATCTATGAAAGACTTCGCAAGGGATGCCTAACCTCCTAGAGTCTAGGTTTGCTCTCCCTAAACCAGGGTTATCTAAGGTCTTGATGCCTAAGAACAACCTTGATGCTCTTACATTCCTTTTGATGACCTGAGTCAAATTTTGGGTGCTGACAATTCCGCTGCATTTTGTTTGAGTGGATAGACTTAATTGGATATAAGAAGGTAATCAATTTTCATTTAAAATGATGTGAGATGGAATAGGGTGCCACACCACGAACACAGGATCTCTTGGCTATGAGATACGGGTTTGGGGCATGTTTGTAACACCCTGCACATGTTTCATGTACTTAGTAGGGTTATAGATGCATTTTTTATAATTAATCATTTTGATATAGTTAATTTTGGTATTAGTGGTATTTTAGTATATATAAGTTATTGAGAAACATTTCATCAAACATAGAAAGGAAAAAATGCAATAACAAGTAAAGGACATAACAAGTTTTGAAGCTATCCTTGATAGTTGGGATGACTTCATAAATAAATCTGTATCAATCTCGTAGGAATCACCTTACAAATCATATATCATTGGAAAGATCAATGAGTCTATTTTCTAATTCCACAAATAGTGAGTGAATTGAAGTTTCCAAGAAGAAGTTATGACAATTTTTCCACCAGGTGTCTATGTCATCTAGTATGGTTTGAGTAAGTAGATTTTGAGGTAACTTTAAAAATACACCAATAAAAATGTAAGACAAATTAGTGATAAAATGTTTTCATTGAAAAGGTCTTAAAGTCTAGTTTCCAACAAAACAAATGGCGATTGAATTTGAGTTTTGCAGAGAACCTTATGC
>JAOXJP010000003.1:14913293-14929628 GCA_025762735.1 Platanus orientalis | reverse complement strand
ATAGCTGTTGGAAAATCTGATCAGATTGGCATCTTCATGCAATCTTTTGGGGCAGTTTGGTGGGTCCCAACACTGTGGGACCAGTGGTTTGGGTAAGAGAAAGTCTTTTAGGGTTACACTGTACAACCCTACAGGTCATAGGTAGGGGCCACGTGGAGATATGATCTCCTAAAGTAAGCCAGATAGTCATCTGTCTCAGGCTTAACGCCTATTTTCTGGTTTGACGCTTATTTTTTCAATGCCTGAATTTAATTCAGTGAACAAATAGGCGTTGGGTATTGAAACAGTAGCCATCTTAGGTTTTGGGCCACCACAGTAGGCTTAGAGGGGTTGGGTTTCTCCTAAGCCTTAACACTAACCTTAAGACAGACTTACACTTATCTAAATTTTAAAAAAAAAGTGATTTTTTAAGGCCTAGGCCTGATGCCTGAAAGCCATCCCAATGCCTGAATTTCCATCCAATGCCCATTTTATTATAAATTGGCGTTGGGACAAAAATAAGGGCCCACAGAGGTGTGGCGCATAGGGATGCCTCATAGAGTTCAGAAAAGCCTTGGGACAGGTTTAGAGAAAATCAGGGATCCCTGGGGTGGATCCTAGATCTCAATGCTTGATTATGTCCCTAACACCAGTTTGTTCAATGCCTATTTTTTAATCCATACAAAAATAGGCGTTAGTTATTGGGAGAAAATGCAGCAACTAGATTTCTCAATTTTTAGGCTATTAGGGTTTTGTAAAAATTCTAAAATTAAGTATGCTAGCAGAGGATATATAGAGGACATCATATAAAAAATTGAGGTCAAGATATTGTACAGAAAATTCATAATAAAACCAATAAATATTCATCAAAATTAGGTCTCAAAAGACCCGCTTTTGGGGATCTATTTAAGGGGTCATCTTGAGGCCTTCCACAACTCTAAATTTCATGAAATTGAATTTACAACACCCTACATATGTCTAGTTTAACATAGTAAAATTTGGGTTTAAGCAGCCCTCTACAAAAATCATACAAAATTTCACATCAAAATTGGTTAAAAATATAAGCAAGTAGAGGCTATTAAGCCTCTACTATGTAACCCAAATTAGAACATGATTCAAACATAAAATTGACAGCATAATAGTAGTTAATTGAGTTTTATAAGACAAGGGGGGATGAATTGAACTAGGGTTTAAGCTTACTTTGCCTAGGGTTGATGTGAGCTTTGTTAAATCACCTTCTTTTTCCTCTTTCCTTCTTCCAATTAGGGTTTTTGATAGCCAACCCTTGGTATCACGAAATTGGAGGGTGGAGATGATTTTAGCAAAAGTGAGGTGGAGGGCTCACACTTAGCATGAGATTCATGGGTGACACTTGTGCTAAGGGGTTAGACAAGTGTCTAATTGTTTTGGATAGGTGGGTGGTTAGGATTAACTTAGGCTAGCTACATGTAGGGTGAGGATGAGAGAGGGTTGTTTACATGCATTAGTTGGGTGTACAAAGAAAGGTAGGTGAGATGCCATTTGGTAGGTGTAGGTTAGTTACAAAAATCAAGGGTGGGGCATCAAGGTACTATTTGAAGGGTCATGAGTGGGACCTTAGGGATGTCAAATTTAGCTCCTAGATCTAAGGGTGAGGGGTTAGGGTGCACTAGATGAGATGCCTTATCTAAGGGTAGGTAATTTAGCCTTAATGTGTGAATAATGTAATTCCACTGATGAACTTACATGCCTTAAGGCTTTAGCCCACTAATGTGCAATGATTATTTGTGATTTCTCATACCTTCATTACGTGATCCCTTTCTATAGCTCTCAGACTCAGAATTGGGGAAACTCAATGTATGGTTTTGAAGTCCAAGATGATTCGGTTGCAATGGGCTAGTGGAAACCAAATTACGATAAGGGTAGGGGGTAAGACCATGGATTTTCCATCCTAAGAATGCTTGTAGGACATTTTAGAAGGGGAAGGAGGTAAAATTAATCTTAGAAATTGTCTGATGCAAGATGACCCTTGATTTGGGTTAACCACAGCCCTTGACCACGCTAAATTACGACACTTGAGTTGAAAACTATGCCAAAATACCCATTTGGTCACCTGGGGATTTCCTGACGGGAACTGCTCTTGTGTTTTACGTGAGTCTCTGCTTTGAGCTGTGCTTGGAGGTTTTGGTGCTTGAGGGATATTGGGACTACAGAAACTGACAAGCTAATCATCGGATTCCTGGGCAATCAACGGGGTAATCACAAAGAGGAGCTATTCATCGAGATCGGGTTTCTGTAGTCGCTTAGAAGTAGGGGGAAATGAACTGTCAGACTTTCTCCATTGTATCATCTTGTGAAATGGTCTTTCAAAGATAAGGTAGAGACTGAACAAACGAGGCTGACCTTGCCGCATTCTAAGTTTGGGGGAATCTTTGGGAGCATTCTAGGTGTTAAATACGGATGAAACGGCTTGTTCCGTTTAAACGGGAAGTGACGATGCGGGACATAAGGGTCTCATAATCTAGTGAAAATATGATACTTTAAATGTATTGGAATCATGAGGATGTGGCCACTGACAGACTGAATTTCTGAATTCGGGTAAGCTCCCGGGAGTCAGTTGATCACCTGGTCCCTTTTACGAAATTGCTATTCTTTTTGGAGTAAATAAGGGAATCCATTCTGATAAGTTCCCTGAAAGCTCGTGTTCCCTAGACAGTCTTTTGAAGGTTTTGCAATTTTAGAGAGATGGACGCTAAGTGGTCTTGATTTGGATGACCGGGGAACATGCTGGCTCCATATCAGTGAAACGGGATTAGGGCCACCTTTTGATCTTTTGGGGAAGACTTATGATTTCACCCAGGTTTGAGAAGCTGATGTCCTTTTCTTATACTTGAAGATTTGAAGCTAAGATCAGGGGTAAGATATGATCATTGAATTTTCTAGAATTCAGAGGTTGGATGAATCTCTAAAAGCCCTTCCAATGGTCACTCTTAGGCCTAAATTAACCTAATTTGTGAAGTTGACTGTTACTGGTCTTGATGAGGGTTGACTTTATGATTAGTTTCTTGAAGTTAGGAGAGACAGGGGTGCATAGTACTTAAGATTGCACCATTCTAACAATGGGAGAGGTTCTAGAGATCCTTTGAGGGTCAAGGAGTGAATCTTTTAAAGTGAAGAGGGTAAAATGGTAATTTTGCCCCACAGGTCAAAAAAATCAAGAATATGAGGATTGTTCATCTACGATGCTTCACGATTGGAATGCTTATTTAGATGAGGGAAGTTTTGTGATCTAAATGATAGTGAGTTCTGGGCCTTTGAAGGCAAAAGGGTAAAATGGTAATTTCCATCTATGATGCTTTACTGATGAAAGGTTTATGGAGGTTGAAAAAATTACAAACAACATGAGTGGGTTCTTGAAAGTGGACCCTCAAAGTCTGTTGATGCCTTTGTGAGACATCTTGAGGATTGCCTAACCTCCTAGAGTCTAGGTTTGGTCTACCTAAGCCAAGGGTACTTAATGTCTTGATGTCTAAATGCTGTTACGTTGTCTTTATGCTATCACATGACCCGAGACAAAATTTGGGTGCTGATAGTTCAAGTGTGAGTTTTGGTCTTACTAACTAGTTCAAGCTGTCCTAAAGCTATCTGAGCATGTTTTCTATCCTATGCATGGCAATTTGGAGTAATTGTTAGAGATGGAGTGTTATCCTAACTAACTAATGGAGTGACCTAAGTCAAATTCAAAGCAAGTAGGCATGTGAGAAAGCAATGTAGACATGTGAGAAAGCAAGTAATGAACATAAATTAAAACTCATATATGTAGAGATTAAATAAGTCCTCAATGGAGTCACCATTATGTGGACATCGGCATTCGGGCAGGGGTTTGAATTCCTCCTGCCTGCCCGTGGCTTTCTGGCCCACTCTTCGGTGCGTGATACTAGTGCATGAAAGGTCACTAACCTTTTTATAGAACAGTTAGGCTTTTCTAGGAGTCGCCACCAACTCGCAGTTAATCGATGGAGTTGGACATTGGTTTTCCTCTTTGGGTGAAGAGGAGAAGTCTAGACCTAAAAGTTTAGGGGTTTGACTCTTAGTACTTGTCTGAGTTCCTAAGATTTAGGGTAAGTAGTTTGGTTGCACTTGGGGAAGGTGTCAGGTACCCCAAATACCCATCTTTTTGGGGCGACTTCTCTCATTCATATGAGTTTTAGTTCTATGTTCACTTCTATGCTTTGTTGGATGTGAATTTGAATGTCTAAACTTCATTTGATTTGAATTAGAGATTGACTAGATTTTTCTCAAGCTTAACGCTTGTTTTTACTCTTAATGCTTGAATTTAATTCAAGGAATAAACAAGCGTTGGCTTGTGAATAGTTCATAAACTGTTCTTTTCTAGGAGCAGGAGAACCCCTCATGGTTTAGGTCTTTAGAGGGATAATGAACCCCTCTAAATGGCTTGTTGATTGACTTCTTAGGGTTAGATATTAACCCTAAAGGAAAGGAGAGAAAATAAAAGAAATTAATTTTTTTGGTTTACAAGCCTAACGCCTGTTTTTCATCTCAACGCCTAATTTTTCCAACACCTGAATTTAATTCAGGGTAAAAGTAGGCGTTGGGGGATCTGATCAGATTGACACCTTCTTGTAATCTTTTAAGGTAATTTGGTGGGACCCAACACTATGGGACCCATGGCTTAGGGAAGGGAAAGTCTTCTAAGTTTACACTATGCAACCCTATAGGTCCTAGGCATGGGCCATGTGGAGATATGATCTCCCAAAGTAGGCCAGGCAGTCATCTATCTTAGGCGTAATGCCTATTTTTGGTCTGATGCATGTTTGTTTAATGCCTAAATTTAATTCAAGGAATAGACAGGCTTTGGGTTCTGAATCAGCATTCAACCTGGATTTTTGGGCTGCCTCAATGGGCCTATAGGGGTGGGGTCTCTCCTGGGTTTTAATACTAGTCATAGGGTTGATCCACACTTAGCCAATTTTAACAAAACAACGATTTTTAAAGCCCAGGCTTAATGCCTAAAAATAATCCCAACGCCTGTTTTTTTTATTCAAGCGTTGGAATAGAAATATGGGCCCACAAAGGTGCATACGCATAGGGATGACTCTTAGAGCTCATATGTGGCTCAGGATAGGGTCTGAGAAGAGTTAGGGTTACCTGGGGTGGGTCCTAGATCTCAACAACTATTTTCTCTTCTAATGCCTGTTTATTTAATGCCTATTTTTTAATTCATAAAAAAATAGGCATTAGTTACCAGGAGAAAATCCAGCAACTAGATTTCTCAATTTTGGTGGCCTTAGGGTTTTGTAAAAATCATGAAATTAAGCATGCTAGTAGGGGAAATATATATAATCATCTTGTAAAAAATAAAACTCTAAATTACGCATAGAAAATTCAAACTAAAAATCATAAATATTCATCAAAACTAGGTCTTAAAAGACCCATTTTTTAATGTTTGTTGAGGGGTCATTTCGAGGCCTTCTACAGCTCATAAATTCACAAAATTAAATACACAACATCATACATATGTCTAGTCTAACATAGTAAAATTTGGGCTCAAAAGGCCCTCTACAAAAATTACAAGAAAATCACCATTGAAATTAGTTGAAAGTAGGAGTAAGAAGAGCCTATTGAGCCTTTACCATGTACCCGAATTGGAGTAGTGCTCCAGCATGAATTGGACAGTATAACAACATATAAATTGTCATATATTGAAGGGGGAAAGTGAATTTAAACAAGATTTAGGCTTACCTTGCCAAGGTTTGAAGTGAACTTGAGCTTTTCCTCTTCTTCTTCCTCTTTTTCTCTCCACACTTAAGGTTTTTTGTTGCTAACCCCTCCCTCAACGAATTTGAGGCTATTTATAGCCCTAAAATGGTTGAATGAATGATTGGGATGGAGGATAAGCATGGCTAGATGGGGGGCTATCCTAATTTAGGTGGACAACTAGGATTAAATCTAGGTGAAGGGTGGGGATCAATCTAGGCTAAGGGGCATGGATAGGTGAAGTGGCAGCATGAAGGGTTAGATTAGGCTTGTCTTTGTTGATTTAATGGTGAGATAAGGGGTGTCCTATTGAGGATTGATGGAGAGAGAGATGTGGGTGACATGGGGGATGTCTTTCGGCAAAATCCCATTGGTTGCAAATTTAAAGGGGGAATCAAGATGCCAAATGCGGGGCTCTATGGGAGTCTAGAGGGATTTGAAATTCAATTTAACCATCTAAGGGTGGAGTGTGAGAGAGGTGGTTAGAAGATTCTAATCCAAAGGTTTCCAAAAATGGGCTAAAGATGAGGATGCATTTAATGCAAAATATCTCATCTTTTAGCTCATTTGGATAATATCTGGTTTTTGATTTTTTCGAACCCTCCCACTGTCATCACTCCATGTGAGCTCTCGAGCTCAGAAGTTAGCTCAGTTAGTGTCATTTTCAGATGTCCCAGATGCTTCGGTCGCACTTGTTCAATCATAACCAAATTATGAAATGGGTAAAGGGGTGAAATCAGGGTTTTTTGGCTTAAAAAGTTCTTAGATGTAATTTGAGTGGGCAAGATGGCAAAATTGATTTGAGAGTCACCCAAGGATAGATGATCCCATGTCCAAGTGATTCTTAGGTTCTGACCATGCGAGATTATGGTACCCAAGCAGGAAATTAGGTTAAAAACCATTTTTTAAGCAATTTAACAAAATTGTATAGGGGATGCTACTAGTTTTTCTCTAAAATGCTACCTTGGGTCCTATCCGGGGTATTTGAAGTCTGAGAAGTCTTGGAGCTACAGGCGTTGACAGATTGATCACCGGGTTTTTGGGCAGTTGTCGAGGGTTTTTCGAAGCACAATCGCTTTACCAAATTAGGTTTTTATAGCTGCTTGAAGCTTAGTGAGATTGAATGACTAGACATTTCTAAAATCAAGGTTTGGTGAAATGCTTTATTGAGGATAGGGGTGATTCTGAGAAAATGGCCCTAATTTCATTGCATTCTGAGTCTTGGAGAACCTTTAAGGGCATTTCATGTGCCAAATACAGATAAAACACGCTTTTGCTGGGTTTGGGAAAAAATGATTGCTTGGGCCCTGGATTTTCTACAAATTAGTGTAGATTTGATAGTCTTAAGGCCTTGAATTTATTGTAGTGTGGTCACTGACTATCTGAATTTTATATTTTAGATACACTCTCGGGAGTCGATCGAGCACCTGATGCTTAGTCCTAATTTATTGTGCTTTTTGGAGTATTTAAGGGAATCTTGGCAGACAGATTTTACCAAAGCCCTTGATCCTTAGACATCTTTTCAAAGGCTTCATAATTCTGAAGAAATGGACACTGATTGATCCTGATTTAGAGGTCTATAGAGCATTTTGGCTCTATAAGAGCAAAAAGTGGAAAAATAGTTTTTTGACCTTTCGAGGAAGATTTGAAATTTTACAGAGGTTCGAGACTTCAAACTTTTCATCTCAAATCTGGAGATTTGAAGCTAAGGTCGAGACCAAAGTACGGCAACTGACTTTTCTGGATTTGGTGATTGGATGGATCTCCGAGAGTTTTTGCAGGGGTCATTTCTTGGTCAGGGTTATCATAGATTGAGAATTGGCTATTGTTGTTCTCTAGCAGTGTCTTATTTGTGATGAATCCTTTAGAGAAGAGAGACTCAGGGATGCATAGGTTCTAAAATTACATCATTTTTGGTCACAGGAGAGGCTTCAAGGGTCCTTTGAGGGTCCAGGGGTAGTTCTTTGAGTATAAAGGGAAAAATGGTAATTTTTCACCCGCAGGTCGAAAAAGGTGAAAATATGAATTCTTTGCCTGTGATTCTTCATGACAAGAAGGCTTATGTAGGTGGGGAGATTTAGTGATTTGGATGACAGAATGTGAGTATTAAGCTTTTGAAGGTAGAAGGGCAAAATGATAATTTTTTCATCCGTGATGCTTTGTTGGAGAAAGGCTTACAGGAGGTGGAAAACTTATCGATGACATGAATGGAATTCTAAAATGTGGACCTTCAAAGTCCTGTTGATGCTTTTGAGAGAGATTAGGGTTTGTCCTAAAATGGTGCTTTTTAGGCTGTAATAAGGTGCTTCGTGTTAGAAATATGTGTCCTAACAAAGCCATTCACATAAAATATAAGCATGATTAATTAATTATTTAATAAATAATAATTAATATTTTATCATCACATAAATTTGTTTCTTTATATGGATAATTATTTGATCTCATGAGATGAGATAGGTGGTCCTCAGGTAACATAATAGGATGTCAAACACATTAGAATGTGTGGAGAGATCTGATTATCCAGTTCTTGTAGGCCTGAAAGTTTACAGCTATAAGTGATGTGGGGCACATCATTTATAGGGTTGCTACATGTAGAATTGTCATATGATAGAGTGAAATAATCTCAGTCACTAGAGTGAGACTCTAAACTTGCATGTGGGTACATTATATAAATGCATTAAATGAATCTATTATGAACACTTGGTAAAACATAACTGTAAAGACAAGTGTTGTTCATATTTATAGACCCATCCTTAGACCTGAGGGGTTTATATTTCTCTAAGTTGTTATGTTAATTATTTTGAACTACCAACCAGTAATGCCTAATTGGAAGCTATATCATGGGTAATTTGAATAGCCTACATGATACTTAAGAGGATGCAAATTCTCAACAAGGAATCCACTATCCATAAGTGGGAGAATATTCAGTTTAAGAAATATGTGATTTTCAATTTTTTTTGGATGTTTTTCACTTTTTAGTACTGATGTGTTGACCCTAATGTCATTCCTATCTTAGGCTCAATTTAACTTGTCCTACCAAATCCTTGGGGTTTTATACCTAGTCACACACACAGACACCTACCTTGAATAAATTTGGAAAAATTAAAATTTTCCATGCTAGATAAGTCATCTCAATTCCTTTTGATGTAGAAGCATCTTCCCCATCCTTCCCCCTCCCCCCTTAGGGATGGTATAGCCAACCATATGATTGGTTACCTGTTGAGAGCCATTGATCATGTCAGCCCTATGCTCCATGTGTCTAATTAGTCACCCTAGTAAAACTATTCATTTAAGTTTTGAAATTTTTATATAAATAAAGCCCATAAAAAAAAGACTCCTTTCTTGCCATGTGACAGATAACCATTGGGATAAAACCTCCCACATAAGATGATGTGGCAAACACATGGAATCCTTTTGGGCCACCACCTGAGCTGTCAAATGCAGGAGAAGATCAACATCCCTTTGCTGCACGACACGTCTATAAAACTTGGAACCATCACACCAATGCAAAAATAATAAATCTATAAATTAACTTTCACCCAAATGAATGTCTGAAGTAGACATAAATACATACTTATTTACAGTTAAAACATAGAGATTTGCTCCATGAAAAGGCTCACTCGTGATCCTTCCACTGTCTTGAATCTGGGAAAGAAAAAAGAGATAATTTTTCAGATATTGGATAAAAAAGTAAAACATAGTAAAAATACTAGCAGATAAAATTACAAAGGTTTTTAACCGCATCAACATGATCATCCGAACAGCAAATTATGAACCCTTTTTTTTTCATTTGCATCAGGATAGAACATATGTCAACGCTCCCTATCTGTATTGTACCACCATAATACAAGCAGAGTCCCCATATAAATTGTGATCTTCAAGGAGTTGAATCCTCAGAAATATGGTTATGATGATCATATAGGGTCTAGTTTTGACCTAGTAGATCCCAGTGGAGCAAATCGAATGGTGGATTCCAACGGCCCTCTATGCCCACGACATGTACAAGTAATTTTTCCATAAGAAAAGACTATGGCACTCCATGGTGAAAAGAATCGGGGAAAACATCAAAAGGACTACCACAAGTTCCCTAATAGCCATGAAACCAGAACTACAAGAAGAAAAAAAAGAAATCATGCCATCAAAGTATTCTTTTATTTCAAAGAACAAGATATGTAATAAGTGGTTCGGGCACCTATTAGAGGAAGGAAACTTCAATGCTGAACTGTTGGATGAACTTTCAAGTAAAAGGAAATATAAAGATAACCTGTAGGGTAGACCAGATGATGATCCAACTACTTACCAGGACATTTGGTATAAGGGGGGATAATGAGTTGGACTAGAACTTGTAAACCAAAACAAACCCAACCATCCTCGCCATCCAATGCATTACATGCTTTGGAAGGACAGAAATACGATGGTTCAAAAATAATTAATAAAAATCCATATGGTAGGATCACAATGGGTCGACTTAAAGCATAGATCTCCAACATCAACAAAGTGACAACCTCATATTCACCAAATACTCCATTTCACCAATGGTAGACCCCTACAAGAGTACATTAGATTTTTTTTGTTATATGCAACAAACACAACATCGAAGGAGAAAGTACACTGAACAACGGCATAAGAAACTTTTAACTTACCCGCCATAGATAAAGGGGTGTATAACTTCAAGGCGGTTGTGGCATCAGCGCCAGTACTGAGCCCATCGATGAATGGTCTCAACCATTTGAGGGAACAGGGCACTGACACTCTCGTTGATGAGATCCTGGAAAAACTGTACGGAATCCTCATCGTCCAAGTCCAATCGAAACTTTTCTTGAAGCTAGAAGCATCAATAAAGATTCAGTTATAATAAGCAACACAAATAATTATATTCTTGACCAAGGATAAAGACAAAATGAGTTCACCTTAAGAATGCCTTTTTCCGGGTCAGAAGCTATATCAGGAATGTTTGAACCAGCCATCAAATAGAACAAATTCAAGATTAGGTTGCTAGATTTCCTAAGGATGTTGTAAGCTTCGCAACAATAGGATTTGAACCTGGTATAGTACTGGCTGTAGAAGAAAATTTTGTTAACCATCACACAGGGACCATTCAACACACAATTACACAAATACACACACAAGTAACATTAGACCTGAAAGCTGGTGCTTTCACCCCATACCTACAGTTGGCACTTAGGCAGCATTGCTAACCTTTAGTCAACAGCCAACTCATAGAAAGGATATGGAAATTGACAGGGAAAGCTTAATCTTGACCTAAAAGCTGGAAGCATTAGTCCACACATTGATGAACAAGTAATCCATATGTACATAGGACAACCAACTCTTTATTACACAGCACCACCAATCACTATAGTGCACCGTACTACCATATATCTACTAGATGTATTGACAGTTCGCAAATCCTCAGAGAAACTTATCCAGCAAAGAAACTACTAATATGACAAAAATTACACCATAAAAGATTTTTAGAAAGAAAATGATACCTCTCAGCTCCACCCATAGCCTCAACCATTTCTTTGCAAAGTTTCATCGGTGGAGGAAACGGCTTAGGATCCCGGCCTAGAATAAAACCAAAATCAACATGGAAGAGGCGCCCATCATCCCTAAGGAGAAGGTTGTCTAAATGCCTACAAGTCAAGAAGATCAATTTGCTTCAGTTATAAAAATGCAACACTGCCCCAGGGAAGACAATATACTGTGTGTGGAAATAAGGAGGCTGGGTTAGGTCTGGATCATAAGAGTAACTTACTGGAAGTTCTTACAACGGGCAAGTAGCATTTGGTTAAGACAATGGAAATTGTGGTTTTCTGTTAAAGATTTCTCATTTGACCGCTCAAGTTTTAAGCACCGAGGGATATGTTTCTGCATCTTTATGTCTTTGCTTATGCAAGAATCTGATGGAGATCCTTACTTGTCCCAAAAAAAAAAAAAAAAAAGAAGAAATTATCTGAAATGAGTGCTCTGTTGTACCTGAGTACCAGGAAATTCTCTAACTTATCTCTAAAGCCCCAATCTCATCTACCTTGCCGTGATATTCATCAGTTCAATGCATTCTCCGTCAATTTCTCTATTGGTGGCAGCATTAAACCCCCCCCCCCCCCGCTCCTTTCATTTCTTCTCCTTGCATCTCTTATAGAAACTATGGAAATAATTGGAAGTGTTGGAAATTTTGAATGCAACGCAACCTTATGAAATGATTAAATAAGCACCAACAAAAGCCTACGAATAATTATCTAATACGATAATTTAAGGAGATAAAATGAAGTGGCATACTAATGCAACCAAATCTGGCTGTTCTATGGGCCTTTTGTATGTCACACCTCACAATAGGGAAAATTAAAAAGCCCAAGAAATAACCAGATTTCAGTTATAAGGGTATTTTTGGTATATAAGGTTCAAAAAATTTTATTTGATAGTACCTTTTACTTTAGTTAGTTTTGGGTTAATCTATTTAGTTTTCTGTTAGTCAGGTTAGATTTTTTTTTTTTTTTTTGTAAGTGGAATAGATTTTATTTATTTAAAAAAAAAATTGTCACTTTTAATGAGGCACTGTTTTGGGGAATCAAAATTTACTCATTTGGCTTGATTTGCAAACTGAAGCATTTGGGTGGACTTGGAATTGGAAATATCATCATGAAAAATAAATCTCTTATCGGGAAATTATTTTGGCACTTCACTTTGGAAGATAGAAGCTTATGGCGTTCATTAATTCTTGGCAAGTATGAATCGGATCATAATGGGTGGGATATAAACCTCTGTCATCTGGAAACGAATCATTGCTATTTAGCCATTGTTATTCCCCCACCTCTCTCTTGTTATCAGCAATGGACATCGCGTCAGTTTTTGGAATGATATCTAGATTGGTGATTCCTTACTTTCATCTAGACTCCCTAGATTATTCCATATTGTCTCCCTTAAAAATGCCTCCATCTTTGAGATCCTTTCCAACTCTCCTCATGGTCTTTCTTGGAATTTTCTATTTTCCAGAGACCTCCTAAACTTAGCGATGGTTACATCACTTCTCTCTTTGATTCCATACAAAATTTCCATCAATCCCCTTCTACCCAGACAGATAGAAGTGGTCTCTAGATCCTTCAAATTCTTTTTCATCTAAATCTTTTCCCCAATTCCTCTCTTCTTCCTCTTTCCCTTCATCTCTACCATTTCTAGTTAAATCTATTTGGAATGGTCTCTTCCCTCCTCATAGTTTGTGCGTTTATTTGGATCGATCTTTTTGCAAGATGCAACACCATATATCTCCTCCAAAAGAGACGCCCATATATGACATTATCCCCACGCAATTGTGTTCTATGTATGTCGTTTAGGGAAACTGGAAACCATATTATGCTTCATTTCTCCTTCTCAAGAATCATTTGGGGCCCACTTCTTATCCTCATTCCTCTTTGCTAGGTTATGCCATCTCACCTTATTGATCTCCTTTCGCAATGGCATATTCCAAGTGCCCATCCGAGAGGGAAGAAGTTTTGGTGGACATTCTTCACAGGATTTGTTAGGGTATTTGGAAGGAGCATAATGGGAGAATCTTTGATGGTACATCTCGATCTTCTTCAAAGGTCATTGAGTCCATCATGTCTGAGGTTGCATCTTGGGCCATGACTACATTGGATTTCAAGGGTTTATCTATTAATGATTTTAGGAGGGATTGATAATACTTGTATATTTTCTTCTTAACTCCTTTGATCTAGTTTCTCTGCTTCTCCTTTCGACCTCCTTAGTTGTATTTCCCACCCTCTTTTTTTTTCTTTTTTAATAAATTGTTATTCATAAAAAGAAGTACCTTTCCAATAAGCCCAAGATTTTGCAAATCCAAAGTAATTTGGAAAAGTTATAACCAAAACATTGGCAGGTTATCAAAATATGAAGGGATTTGTCTTTTTAAGAGTTATACTTTAAATAAGAGTCATTTAGGGTTTTGGAGTTTGTCTATAAATATTGATGAGATAAAGTGGTGTAAGACGGACTAAGAATTTTTTTTCAATAAATAATCAAGAATTTTACATTTTGAATGAATGAAAATTTGTTTGGTGAAGACTTCCACTGGTCAAAATTCCTGCTATTTTCTCGAGTTTGTGAGCCTATATATAGAGTATCACATTTTTGTATTGGTAGACATGATGACATAACGAAATTGGGTTTGTTTGGTTAGGGTTTAACCCTCTTATTCTCCCCTTCCCTTGGTGTAGCCATGAGGTTCCCACTAGGGTTCTATCCCTAGCTTCTTCTATTTTCTTCTTCTCTTCTCCTTCTAATTTCTTTTTTTTTCTTCTACTTCTCTAATCATCTTCTACATTAATCACTTGCTGCAATCCCATCTAAGTCTAGAAGATTCCAAGGTGCTGAAATCAAAGTCTAAAGAACAAAAGGCTAACCTCAAGATTCTCAAGAGAATGTCATAGCCAAATTGGCATTATCAGATGAGGTACTTTTGCCCTTATTTTTCAGAGTTTATCTTTAGTATCCTCTTATTTAACTCTATAAGAAAAAAATTCCCTAACATACTTCTATCAAAACCCCTTTTATTTTTTTCCCATTCTAAGCCTTTCTTCTTCAAAACCAGATTTTTTGGATACCCGTGCCTTCAAAATCGCCCTCTTTAATCTTCCATTTTCCTCAATTTTCTTTTAGAGCTTTTATCCCCTAAGTGTCCCCTTTCAGACACCCTAAAATCCACTTAAATCCCCTTCTTCCCTGCGAAGTTATAGTCAAAGATTGCTTATTGGGTTTTGTGATCCTCCATTAAAGAATCTTTGAAGGTCTGAACTTTTTAAATTTCTAAATCAAATCTCATCAGAATTTTATGAAATTTGAAACATAAATATTCCCTATGGTGGTCAAACGTATCCTGTAACATCTGAGAATTTTTTGAGGTACATCCAGGGGTATTTTGATAATTTCGGGGTTCTGCCCAAAAATTCCAAAATTACCCTTCAAGGTTTTTTCTCACTTTTCTTTCCTTCTTTTCAACCCTAATTCTCTTATTAACCCTCTATTCATCTTTTTTTTTTTTGTTAATTCCTTTGATTTCTTTAAGTTTGTGGCAACTTGGGTGAGTTCTTAATTCTTATTCAATTCTTGGTTAATTAAATTGTGTTCTTACTTTCCGCTACTTGGTTTTATTTGAGACTCTTGGCTATCATCCTACATCAATTTTGGTATTAGAGCTATTTTTCTGTATCACTCACCTTTTTTTCTCTTATTTGAATCCTTTGTTCTAAGTTTCTGCTAATTTATTCACAACAATTAACTCTGTTGATACAGTCCCATCAATCTCTCTTAATCATCCTTTCCACCCCACCACCATTCCTCGTAATTCAGTCCTAGAATCCTTAAATCCATAGGCTGTCCTACATCAGTTTGGTATCAGAGCAGCCCAGATCATGCATCAACTTGGTATCACAGCAGCTTGGTCCTAAATCACACACACTATTGTGCAAGTTAGAAACCCAAAAGTTAATAGATCAGTCGTAGAACATTATGACATAAACAAAAAACCAAAAACGATAATATTCCATATGTTATTTGTATTTTTTAGCAATGTTTTTCATATTCTTATAATTTACAAAACAATAAAAATAAAAATAAAAAACTTTTGTTTCATTCTATGTCACCGAAAATGTATTTTCAGTATGAAGTGCTGAAAGATACGCTGCTGTTCTAAGTTGCACCATCTACTGTTCTAACTCACTATGGTTGCAGTGCAACTTGGAAGAGCATAAGGTGCAATGCAGAACAGTGGAAGGTGCAAACCAAACAGCATAATGTGCTTTTTATTACTTTGTAAAATCTCATATTTTATTGTCTTACCTTTTTTTTTATTAGCAACATTTTATGTATATGTTTCTGTATATCATCTTACAATTGAATTTTTTTTTTCTTAACATTTACGTACAGTGTTAACACTTGATTGCTTTTCTTAACCATATAGATATATGTTTATAAATATTGTCTAACATATGATTTTAACATCCAAGTGGACAAGTGTACTTACCCTTTAAAGCATATTGTGTCTCTATATCCTGAATGAACCTTATCAAGTAACCTCAATTGCCGACGGTCTAAGCATCCAACCTCAAACCCTAATCGAATTCATCAAGCAGCTTCGCCTCCCTACTCTTTCTTCTTGAAACATTTCTAGTACCTTTTGTTCTTATTTCCTATTGGACTCCTCCTTCTCACTCTCAGTATCTCTTGCCACTCCATCTCTTAGTTTCTCCTCTGCCTTGGGCTTCTTTTTATTTACTTATTTTTTAAATCAAAGAATCCTTTTTCTCTTCTTATTCATTTTCTTCTTCTTCTTATCCCCATCACAGAAGATCCCTCTCTCATATGCTTTTTTCTTTTTTTTCCTCACCACATTTAGAAGCAAATGGTGTAAAAAAAGCTTTGGTGGAAAGAATTTGTAGTTTCAAACGTGTTAATTTTGTACTGAATCAGTAATGTTCCAATCAAAGTAACCTGACATGTTACAACATACTGACCTACTAACATGTTGACCAACAACAACAACAAACAGCCTTATCCCAACTATTTGGGGTCGGCTACATGAATCCTGTTCCGCCATTCCGCTCT
>JAOXJP010000003.1:14892103-14903339 GCA_025762735.1 Platanus orientalis | reverse complement strand
ATCATCAGCTCTTTCAAGAACACTTACAGCATAAGCACGAACCTGTTTGGGGGGGGGGGGGGGGGGATTGCACCACACACAAAAAAGATGTTGAATACCTGTTGAAACTATACTTTGAACATGTTCCCCGTTTCATAAATCCAAACTAACACTTGCGCATTTTACTGTTAATAATCAAAGAAATGGCAAGTAATGGGCAATGATTTTCATGTTAAAATGACAAGACAGAGCCTCCAGTTGCAGTAGGTCCAATGTTTTCCTCAGTCTAACTGCTTTAACAACATAGTACTGGTTATAAGTATATTAAGCAACTATGTTTCTTTTACTGAGGATCTTACACAAGTGATGCTGGGGGTAGATTCTAATTTTCTATAAATAAAAGAAAATAGTAAGATGATTGTATTCAAGGAAAAGGATCATTGCTTCGGTGCAATGGGAGTGGCGCGGGCTTGAGTCTGGTGAGCAGCCACTTTGTGCAAAAAAAAAACCAAAGGTTAGGTTTACTTCCCATCCACCCCTCCCATTACAGGACTGGCACTGGGTAATAACCCTGTTCAAGTAAAAAAAGGGTTGGGGCGGGGGGAGTTTTACACCAAAAAAAACAATAACTACTTAATCTTTTGATCAACACGCACCTCTTCACTTTCAAAAACGGGAGATAAAAGCTCCAGTGCATCATATACATCAATTGTTTCCCACCTCCCCATTAGTTCTAATGCTTGCTTTGCCTCCTGTAAAATATCAGCATATCAATCTTCATGCACTAATGGTTAGATATTTTGTTCAACAGTAATGAAAGAAACCAAAAGACTAAAGGCTGCTCACCCAGGAAGATATAAACAACCACAACAGAAATCTAAAAATAGACCATTTAAATTTTTTTTAATGTTCACCATCCAACTTAAAGGGCTCTTCTAGATTTTCTAAATTTGGGCCAACAGGAATTCAACCTGTAGGTTCACCTTTTGAACTAACTACTAAAATGAAAACCTGTTCCCAGAGAAGGGAGGTAAACTGGTAAAGCCCAAACTTTGGTAGATGAAAATAGGATCAGATTTTTTAACAATATTTGTGAAGTGCTACTAATTTTTGTTTGGAGCTTGCTAGGCTCTACCAATCCAGTTGAGTAGGATCTCCTTGGGAATGTTAGGTCACATTCTTCAAACTAAATGGGTTGGTGCTCAGATATTAGGTACATCAATTATAGTTCTCAGAAAGATACCAAGGACACTGCATACAGATCAAAAGTCCTCATGTGCTGTCAGCAAGACACAGAAGGCGTGATGTGAAGCATTCCGCCTACCAAAAACAAACATGAGGCGCAAGCCTCGAGGTGTGAAGTGTAAGCTTCACAAGTATGCAATTTTTCATAAAGAAGAAAAAAGTTAGAAAATATCAAAGAATTAAGAAATAAAAAAATAAGTATGAAAACATATATATACACTTAATTTTGCTAAATTTATATTAGTTTATATATATAGATACACACACATATATATAATGATGTTCAATTAATCCAATCTAAATTCTCAAGTTAAATAACAATGATATTAATTTGAAGCCTTACTTGAGATTAATTTTCACAAATTATATTCACACAGTTCAATGTGCATAATTCAACATGACATGTTTTACAAATTTAGGATTAAATTGAATTAAGTTGTGTGATGGATAAACCAATCAATACAACAGTGAATATAGATAATTTACAAGCACAATTACACAACTATTAATTTGCACAAGTATTTGCAGTAGTTTAGCAAACTATGAATGCTATCATAGACCACAGGTTCGTCATGCACTATAGCAAACTATAGCAGAGCGGGAACAAGGCTGATAGATTCCCTAAAGCATACAATCACACAAAGAACACCCACATATATAGTGGTTCGGCCACCCTTCAGCACCTACGTCCACTCTAGAAAGCTCCTCACCGAGCAACTTGATTATTTATTATAGATTCTATTACAATCTAGTAAGCAAAAATCAAAAAACCATAAACACTTAAAAACCTTTAGAGAATTCCCCTGTTTTATAAGTCACACACATTCGGTGGCTCTGGCAGAAGCAACAGCAAGTAAAGATGAATATTTTGATGTAGAATCAATGTCTCTCACTAGGCTGATGTACCAATCACGTCGAGTTACAGTGGAGAGCTCTTCTAGATGAAGATTTCACAGATTTATCTTTTTTTAGGCTCTACTCTCCAAGCTTTCTAGGGTTTTCAAGGTTTGGAAACCCTAATCACAACCAATACTAAGATATACCAATATAGATCACACCTATGTTGGCACGGATTTAATCTTTGTATAAAGGGGGGAAGCTGCCAAGCATTTAAATCAAATCAAATCAAGTACAAGGGACTATAGGATTGCTACACATGGCCATACACACTTAAAGCAATTTGATGCCATCATAAATGAGCTCTGCAGATAAATTTTATCCGCATGGATAAAAATAGTCCACAAGAATAAAATTGTCCATGGGAGATACAGCCCCAGGTCAGGCTTCTTGAATCGACACATGGCCAGTTCCCTAGGATCAAAGTCAAGTCAAAGCCAAGCTTAAGATAATTGTCAAAGCACTGCTTATGCGTGGGAATACAGTTTGAATAAGAAAATGACTTAAAAGTCCGGATAAGCTCAAATTCTATGAAGTCGCACCTGAAAGCCATTGAGGATAAGGGTTATCATATATAAATTATATCCACAGGATGGGAATCATGCCATTTGGCAGTCATCCGCGAGCTCAATTGACTGAGATTTATATATATTAACTTAAGTAGATTAAGCTTGCTAAAGTTGCTAGATTAAAAGAGCCTTTTTTTGCTTTTTCATTTTCAACTTAAGCGGTTAAAAATAAAAGCCCAGGGATAAATAATTGTCCACCCCATCCTTTAAAAGTTCTAGTCTGTTGCCCTGACTTTTTAGTTTCTCTTGCTCAAACCCAAGGTATAAGAATAAGAAAACAGAGGTCTCTCTCTCTCTCTCTCTCCACCCTTTATTAACCATGCTTGAGCTGTGAAAAAAGTGTATGCATTCCTTGTGGCATTTTCACACCTCAGGAAATGAAGCATCCACTTTGTGTGTCAGCCATGCCTTCTGATAATGTCTTGGCGTTTGTAGTGTGCCTCAATGTGTATGCCCAAATGCTTTTAAAAACTATGGCGCTGATATATTAAGTAAAAATACATTTCAATGAATCTAGTAATTTCTGAAGGAATTCAACATTTGCTGTAATATAGATGTATATGATGCTTCATCATCTGGTAAATGATACTTCTATAAACCATATATTAGATTATTAGATTTGAAAAACAACATTGTAAATACACATACCAAATAATAATGCAAAACTATAGTATCCACTAAGTAGATAAGAAATGCAGTACATTATTTATCATAGATATTAATCATATGACAGCTTGATTATATATGATGCTCTTAATAGTTGCAAACTCCAGCCCAATAGATGGGGGGGGGGGGGGGGATTCTTTTGTAGATATCAAAAGGGGGAAGGGAAATATTTTCAGAATTTAGTACTTTTGTTTGCCCTTTGGTCTGTTGGCTGTCTTGGGGATTGCTCATTCCCTTAATGAAATTTTCTTTTTATCAAAAAAAAAAAAATGTCAAGCTGTAGAAGTTTATAATAGATAGAAACGGTAGACTAATCAAAATTAACCAAACTATCAAAAGAGATGCTGAAAGAAGGAGAAGAGAACAATACATCACCCAATTAAGCTATTGATCACCTGTAATAAAATAATACTTAAAGCATAAATTGGATAATAATAAATATTTATATAACCCCGCCCCCCCCCCCCCCCCACCCCAAAAAAAAAAAAAAATCAATATTTAAAGCAGTAAATTGATCCAAAAAGAAAAAGGAAATAGCATATCTTAACCTGCAGATCACTCCATTCAACACACCGGAGAAACTTAGTGAGGGCCCTCTTCTCTGACATCAATGAGAAACGGAACTTCCACAATAGTTGCCTCTCATCACCAGTCAGGGTCCTTGTTGGAGGATACTTTAGAATTCTTTGTATTGATCTTACAACAACAACAAAAAATAAGGGCATAATTATAGAGGTACTATGAAAATCAATGGACACAAAATACAGCATTTGTGCTGAAGAAATGAGATATAGTTGAAAGGACCAAAGAAGTTTAGTGATACTAAAATTATAGAACAAGAACAGTAAAACACCATAAATTTATCAGCTGTACCTGTGCTACGTAACACATTGCAATGAAAACCATTAATTGGTTTTGCCACACAATGAACTCAAGCCAATACATTGGTAAGAGTCCATCAGACTAAACACTTTGTTCATTTGGCTACAAGTTCCCCTGGTTCTACTTTTTCTAATAATGTCTTCTTACTATGGGAGGGGAAAAAATTGTTCAGAACCATTGGTACACTTTAAAGGCTTAACCACCTGAATTTGAAATGTTTACTAATGAAAGAATTTTTTTTTAACCAGCATGAATGAAACTCAGAACAACCTTGCTAACATGGGGGAAATGAAAAGAAGAACTTTCCAAATGTTTTCAAATGACCAAGTAAAGGGCATGACAAAAGATTCAATTATGACAATCACGAAATTTGATCTTACTTCCTTTCATTAGAACTTGGTTTAAGATCCCTGTCAATGATACCACGAGTCAAGCTCCTTGCCAGTTTGAGCTGCTTATGCTCAGAAGGATTAATTCTTCCAACTTCTGGGTCCCACACAATAACAAGCTCATTTGTTGACGATACAGGAGATGGTGAAAAAAAATTGGCTCCCGACTCCTACACATCAACATATAGAAAATACTATTACATAAAACATCGGCACCCCGTACAATCAAATACCATCACAGAACGCATAGAATATGTAAAAACCAAATTGAGTATTTCTGAAACAATTATTCACAAAGAAGCTAAATTATTGCGCATGATAAGAGTATCATCTCTGTAGGCACCTCAGGCTCAGAAGTCTAATCTGTCTTTGGGAATTATTGCACAGGATAAAAGAATCATCAATGAACTGGAGATGGGACACTCTTAGACATATATTCCCAACTTTAAAATTTGTGGCTGCTTAAAATTGAGAGATAAGATCCTCTCTTGTTTATGTTTTTAGTCTTAGCATTTGAAAGAATTTGAAGGAACCCACTTTTGGGACTTTGTTCTTGATTAGGAGAAGATTGTCTTTCCTTCTGTTTTACCTTTTTAAAACTCTATGCTGCATTTCTAATAGGACTCTTTGTTCCTCTCTTTCATTCAATGGAATTTTACCTTATCTACTAAAAATATTTCCTAATCTTTCAAGTGGAGGTTTGACACAATCCCCCTTCCCTCTCCTCTCTTCAAAACATAGAATCACTGAATTCATAAAACTATGGCAGAACTGGGCTCTAATACCAACTTTTGCATAGTCCAATTGTTAACATGTATCCAAATCTAAAATAAAAATGGAAAATAAGAGAGAGAGAGAGAGAGAGAGAGAGAGAGAGAGAGGGTATTGCAAATAATTACAGCAATGCAACCTTACTTATGGACTAAACACCACAACATATCTGAGGAGAAGAGCAAGTGACAAGTCCTCTATTAGTAGAGGCAAAGCCCTCAATAAGAAACTTTAAACTCAAACCAAGGTTGCCTATTGGTGAACAGCCCCTCTTCCTACAGTCCTTCTATAATAGTTTTACCACAACTTGCATTGTATAAACAATTCATCTGAAATTGGAATTCTAAGAAGCTAACAAACTTAGAAACATCCCTGACATAAGACCTCTCCTTGATACCCAATCCAGTGAAGCACAAAAAATTAAAGAAATAATTCTTATCTACCACATTATTTTATTGATCTTAATTAAGAAAAACAATTCGTATCTGCTACACCAGGATTATAAAATATAGAACTCTACTGCTGTCCAGAAACTAAAATTTTAGCAACTAAGCACTTTTAGTTTGTCCTTCTGGTTTAATTCTTTATGGAATCCTTTATGAGATTTTATTTTTTTATTTTATTTTATTTTTTTGATAAGAAAGTGGGTAAGTGGTTAGTACAAGCTGGCATCCCTTTTGAGGTTTTGTTATGCCTTACTAGGCCTACTATTACCTGAATTCTCAGCCCTAAATGAGCTTTGAGCTTAAAAGAGTCGGCATCATGGGTAGCCCCATCACACACAATGAGAAAAGGATAATTAGTTAATTTATTTTTATGATTTATATCTTGGCTTTCTAATCAGGATATGAACCTTACTTGATTTTCTTTTTTCAAAAGGATCAACAAGTAAATAGGTAATCTACTTTGGTTTTGCCGCACTCTAGAACGCCATCTTGATGAGCTAAAAAAAAAAAGAATTCATCAACCAGGTATAAGAAACCAGTTCATAGTTTAGTATAGTTACCAATAATTTAAGTATTTATGATTGTCCATTCCAAGATTAGTGCAAAGAAATCACATAACAACCATGACTAAGTAAAATGAACAACTAGAACTTTTTTTTTCTTGATAAGTAAATAACAACTAGAACTTCCTCATATGCTATGGTTTTCTTTCCAAGTACAACCTTTTTCTTGTCCAAGTAGTTTCTCTGATAGAAAGGAGGTGATACAATAGTCTAAAAGACATTAACAAAAACGCAATAAAAGAAACTTCTCATGAACCATTGAAATTTAATAAGAAAATCAAATAGAAGCTGAAGGCATGCAAAGTTGTAATCAGCTTCAGAAGAAAATCAGCTAATAAAAAAATCAAGTCAAAACTCTACCTGAAAAACAACTCGATGTTCTAAACTGCAGAAATCAATAATCAGGTATAAATGAGAACTTCCACTTCTACAGTTTTCTTTTTCCTTAATTTTCTCCATGGCTTTAAATGAAAGGCGGTCCAGCCAATCAATGCATTGAATCTGGCCCCTTTCATACTTATTAACAAGCTTTTCCAAACGCTCCAACTCTCCACGCTCATGCCTGGGGACCTGTAAGAAGTAAAGCCATTGTAAGCACAAATGTGAAACTGACTTAACTATCTGAACAGAATACCTGCAGCCGCAAAATTGAAATATAAGATCCACAAATACAGTCACAGGATTAACCGTAAACCTTTCCAGGCGTAGTTGTAGGGAATGATCCATCTGCTTCTTTTCCCAGCCAAAGCCTAAGCTTTTGCTTTCCTGTTTTAAGTTGCTTTTTGCTGTTAAAAAGAAGAATGGTAGCCCCACCAATTAATCCTTCATCTTTCTCACATGATACATCCCATACCTGAAAATCCAGGTGAACCACTGATAAATAAATGGAAAAATTCTGAACTCCCATAGATACAACAAGAAAAGTTGGGACAATAAATACTCCTGTAAAAGAATACGATGCCAATTTAGAAGTCAAAACAGCTACACTACAAAATGTGGTCATAACTAAGTTATATGGGAGATAATCTAATAAAGTATGACATAAATGAATACAATGCACATATGAAATTGTGTGCGAGTTTTATATTGTGCTCATATAATTGAGTTTTCAGTTCTATGTTAGCAAAATTTAAGATGAATACCAACAACAATCTTTTGGCATGTTGTAACTGCAAGGGCATTTAAAAAAATTAGTGAGACTGATACAACAGCATAATACTAACAAAATACATTCATCAACTACAAAGGAATTATTTGTTATTTAGTAACTCGTTATCACAATTTTTTGATGACCAAAAGATATAATACCATTAGTTATCAGCACAGAGTATAGTTTTTTGGAAATATAAAATATATTATAACAGCTGTATAATGCACATATAAAGTCAAGCTACCGAAAAAATGCACCAAACTACTATTGGAGTAATTCATTCTAGGGCTTTCCTACTAACTTACTGTTAATGCAAGCTGTGAGTGAGCGGTTAAATCCCGGTACTTTGTACTTAATGTGATAAATTCATTCCAGCAATATGGTTGTCCTGCAGATTCCAACCTAAAGCATAGGCAATATCAATAATTTAGATAAATGGAAGCTAAAATTTAAACAGGGGAGGAATAATGAATAAGTAGGAAAATAATAACAATCAAAAAGAAAACCTGACCAAAAAAAAAAAAACCAAGTCACAATTATGTGAACTAAACAATAGAGAAATAAACATAAAAAACTATCAAAAACATCTAACACATCTAAACAATCAAGTTTCAATTATGTGAAACCTTGTTCTTTTAGACAGTCCAAAAGCGGCACCATCGATGTATAATGCACACTCAACGTATAGTTCCGCCCTTCTCCCCTCTGAAGTGGAATCAATTTCTGCAAAGAAAAAATAAAAGAAGAAGAAATAAAACACACAGACTTAGACCAATTATTCTAAAAGTGTGTCAAAGATGTAAGCACTGTCTATAGGTTACTAAAATAATACCACATAAAATCAGAAGTCCATAACAACCCAAACACAAACTTCATCAATTATTTTAATTGTTTTGGATTAAAACTAAGTTCATCATTTATAAAGGGCAATAGTAATTAAAATGAATTTGACCTGTTTCTTCCAACAAAAATATATAAGCTTTCTTAATTTTCATTGATATCATAGAAAGAACCAACCCCAATTCTAGTTTCCAACCAAAATTTCTCTTTCTACTGTTTCTGAAGCTTCTAAACAAATCAAAACACATTCATAAAAAAGAACAACATAACCCTTGAATTCTGGAAAAACTGTAAATAACAACAGATTTTCAATGAGAAGCAGAGTCTTGGATGAGAATTTACCCGAACCAAACGACTTCGATGCCGGCAAATTTCCTTCCAATCTGTCGATCCGAAACTTTACCGGAAGATTAATATCGCACGACAAGAAAAATCGGAACTCATTCCCGCTCATCTCTTCGAGTTCAGGGGGAGCGAATTTCCATAATTAGGGTTTCGAGTGAGTGAGATGGATCGGATTTCTGATACTGGATTAATTAAGAGAAGGGGAAGAAGAGAAGAAGACCACGAGGAAAACACCTCTGGTTCGTTTGGATTTGGTGATTGGAATCACACTATGAATTGAATTCTGCGTAATTCAAAACTATGGAAACTATCTGTCCCATGAATTACGAATCTGCTGTTTGGAAACAATAGACTTGGGTTGCTTGGATTGTTTTGCTTCGGGTTACTTGGCCCAGGCGAGAAGACGACGATTGGACCAAGCAATGTCCAAGTCAGTCACGCTTCTTCCACAAGGATTAGGCTCTCGGCGAATAAGATTGAGGAGGAGCTCAGCTTAGGCTCGACTTAGACTGACCAAATAAATCTTAATGTTTTGGACAGGTGAAAGTATTCTGTCCGTGATTTGGTGTCTAGGATGGTATTCAGGACACCAGGGGCCGTCAAATGAAATAAAAGGGATATATTCCATATTCAAAAAATGCATCATCCACCCATTTTATTCCATATGACATCCCCTGGTGTAAGATTGATTTGGTCAGTCTAAAACGCGAAAGGATGTTCTGTCCAGGATTTGGTGTGTAGGATGGTGTCCAGGACACGAGGGATGTTATATGCATCACCCACCCACTTTTCCAAAGGGGTTTTTTTTTCTTTCATAGAACTATAGTCAATTCTTTCATTTTGACAGTTTATGTGATTACGTGGATTATATCTATTTGTACAAATACCTCAACGATTCCTTATCGTTAAAACATAGAATCCCATAAAGCATATCTTGAATTGATACATAAATAGAATCTCCAATAGCTAGAGATGAGATTCATATGAGAAATCATAAGTAAGCAAGCCTCCACTTGAGCCTCCAAAATAAAGGTACATGAATAACCATTGTTGTGAAAAGTGAATTGATGGGGAAAATGACAATTCTCATCCCGAATTTTTGAAAAACCAAAACCTACTAAAAACAAAGGTAAAACCTTGTATCTTATGCGGTCGATGCAAATGAAATGAATGCATTTTCATACTATTAAGTAAGTGGAATAGATAAAACATAATTTGGATTATGCCACATCACTTATTCTACTGGATTTTACGGAGCCTGTTCATACACGACATGATTCATGTCTGATCATAGAAAAGATTCTCCTCAAGTGAACCAGCCTATCCTTTGTAAGGGGCATACACGATGGTTGAAACTGAGACACATTTGGTTGTGAATTCCAATGTGGCAAATAAAATCATACATCTGCACGACTCAATCAATAGTTTAAGTCACACACTCCCATAATCCATCTTCTCTTCGGAGAATCCACTTCAACTATTTGTATCAAATAAATAATACAATATTGCAAAGTTGAAGGGAAATATCCAAATATTTGTCTTATTCTTTTCAATAATCCAGATTTGATTAATTATAAATTAAAGAATTCAAAATGAAAGGGCTCACTTTGACTATTAGGAGTAGGTAACCCGTTCCTTGTCTTTGTTTCTATTGCATGCTATCTCATTGTATCACATTCTATTTTGCGATATTTGAGAATCACCGTCAATACTTCAATGTAGATTCGGGATAATCCTTTGTTCAATAGCCCTAGGGCTATTTACAACTAGCCAATTAAGAATTCTCAAATGTCCTAGTACTAGTAGTGTATCAAAGATGCAATCATCGATTCTCTTGAGAGGCCATAATTACTGGCCACGTTTCCACTGGATCTGTTCCTTGAAATATCCTAAAAAATGAACTCTTCCTCTCATCAGCTATTTCCATTTTGGGTTAAGAAGATGTAATAGGTAGGTATTTATATTTTATATGGAGAAGTCTTAGTAAGAATTCAGTTGAACCCCATTTATCGTATGAATGAAACAATTTATATTTAGAATTTATTAATTTAATTTTTAATTTCTTTTGAGTTTGGATATAATCAACATGCTTTGTGTATATGTGTTTTTTTTTTATTATTATTATAACGGTCCTAAGGTAGTGAAATTCTTTGTCAGGTAAATTCCGACCTGCACGAAAGGCGTAACGATCTGGGCACTATCTCGGAGAGAGGCTCGATGAAATAGACATGTCTGTGAAGATGCAAACTACCTGCACTTGGATAGAAATACCCTATGAAGCTTCATTATTCCCTAGGATTGGCTGTGGGCCTTTTCAGCACAGCTTAGGTGGGGGGCGAAGAAGGCCTCCTTCTGGGGGGGTCCAAGCCATCAGTGAGATACCACTTTGGAAGAACTAGAATTCTAACCTTGTGTTAAGACCTACGGACCAAGGGATAGTTTCAAGTAAACAATTTTTATGGGGCGTAGACCTCCCAAAAGGTAATGGAGGCGT
>JAOXJP010000003.1:14873465-14884486 GCA_025762735.1 Platanus orientalis | reverse complement strand
ACACTTTTTTTGAGAAAAACTAGTGGAAACTTGAAAACATACACACCATTTAGGGTTTTTTCCGCCGATCCCATGGATTTTTCCGCTTCTTTGCACCGATCCGGTCTCTTTGTCATCGGATTTGAGTTTGTAACTGCCGAGGTGGATTTCACCATCACCACTACCGAAGTGGGAAGAGCTCTTCTTCTTCTTCATTAGAACATAAGGGCGGGCTGAGAGGGGGGTATGAGAGAGGAGCATTTTAGGGATGAGAGGGGATGTGAAAAGAAAAAAAATGGGAGAGAATTGGAGTATAAAGAGAAATTTGTGGGGTGTATTTAAAAGCTCCCCAAGAATTGATGATTCAACTTATAGAATTCTGATTGCTGTCCAGACATGACATCTAACCAGAGAACTTAAATAAGGTAAAAAGAAATAATAGAAGATGAAAAGAAGAATAAGGGGTTGTGAGCAGTAATACGTGAACATTGTTATAAATAAAAGAAAAAGAATAAGAAGAAGAAGAAGTAGAAGGAGTGTTAGCAGCACCAACCACTAACAAGGTTTGTAACAGCACCAACAGTCTACAAAAGATCCAACAACACTACTTGTAGGATAAAGAAGAAGCACCAACTTTAACTTAGGGTTTCAATAAACTTTGCTTCATAAGATCTCTCCATCTAATTCATTGGGGGTGTAAACCCTTATATAGACTACAATGCTTGGTAGCCAAGACACTACCTTAAAAGAAATAGAAATTAAATTTTAAATAAATACAAACTAACACCTTAAGCTAAACCTCTAAACCTTAACCTTTCCAAAATTAGAAAGATTTTATTCTCCCACCTAACTACCTTATAAATCCAAAGACTTATTCAAAATAGAAACTAAATAAGCCTATTATCAAGACTTCCTATAAACATATCAAATAAAACTTTCTATGAACTATATTTCCGTCACACACTGATATCATTTCAGTATTTTGGTCATAACTTTCACAAATCACATCGGATTTGCGAAATATTGGTCTATTTGGAAAGATAATTGAATAACCTTTCTAAGACACCAAAATTGACCCAAAAGGGCAAGTTTTGACATTAGAAAATTGAGATAAACATAAGCTACGGGATTACAATAATTAAAACCATAATTTAACCTTGGCTTTTAAGTCTTGTCACAAAAAAAAAACAAACAAACAAATAAAATACACTTCCTACACTACCCTTACTAATTGTGACCCATTAATCACCTATGATCATCTAATTTCTTCTTGTTCTTCATGGATGCTCCCGCATCACTTGTCTTCCAAAACTAACAAAATATCAAGCATTGTGTTTTAGGATATTTCTCCCTTATGGTTCTTCTGAGTTATAACTAACAAATTTGTACACCAAAGCAATGAATATTCTTAGCATCTATTCCTACTTTGCAAACTGACAGCATGGTTTCAAAAATCGGCCAATCCAACTTTAGGGTCCAAATCGGCCCTGAGTCGGAATCGGCCAACTCAGATCGGGAATCTACCGACTTGGTCAATAATCAGTTGATCCAACTCGGAATCGACCCTGATGTTTGTGATTTTTCTTTTCTTTTCTTTTTTCAAGAATTGGTTGATTCCTATTTGAATTAGATCGGAATCGGTCATGACCGATTCCAATATTTTAAACCATGACTAACGGGCACTATTGTCCATAAATATGTTGATTAATAATCTTTCATTAGACATTCTAGTTCAAGAACAAATTTTTTATGATACAGTAGTCAAATGCCATAAGAGTACAAGCTTAGTGTAATTCTTGACTGTGAAGGGTTGATAATCTTAACTGAACAAGCATCTTTAGAATTCTCTACTTCTTCCTCATTTATTGACATGGCTAAAAAAATGGGCCATTAGGAAGCATAGTTGATGATGTTATATGTAGATCATCTAAAACATATGGAACATTATAGAGCTGGGATTAGGTACAACAACTTAGAAAGTGCCTAAAGTTGGAATGACATTAGGGCTGACACATCAGCGCCGAAAAAGTGACTTTTTTGGGGGATGCTTTTCACTTTTTGGCTCTGATGTGTCGGCCCTGATGTCATTCCAATTTTAGCCACTCTCTAAGTTGTTGTACCTAATCCTCAGGGAACATTATAACTTTCTAAAACACTGAAAGAAATAATGGTCCATTATCAGCACAAGCTTACGGTTTGATAAAAACTACCTAAAGCTTTTGAGGCAAATTTGCTTCTGCAAATGATCATTCAAGCAACAAATATAAAGAAGCTTACTGAAAACCACACTAATAAGAACTTGAAAGTACAGGAAAATATAAAAGATATTCACTCAAAAATGCTTACTAATGAATAGATCTCCACAAACCACCACACACATTGCAGCATACAATCCCATTTTGAATGGGTCACTGCTGAACATCTTGTGTTTTTATCAATGGTGGAACAGGTGGTGTCATAGTATTGTCTTCACCTCTTGTAGAAGAACCTTCCTCCACTGTGGGCAGCTGCCTGTCTGGACTATAATATCCTTTGGAAACTCTGCTAGGACTCGGAGAGTCTGCCATCCTAAGCTTGGATGGGCTGGAACTGTTCCAAAGTGGAGAACTTGGTCCAGATCGGAACTGAATTGATCCATCTTCGCGGGGTAAAGGAGACAGTGGTGGTTGGCCACTCTCATCAGTTTGCCTTGTGTAAAACTTATCCTCCACTATGTCGTAGTAATCTACTGTCCGCACTTCCTGGGCAAGAGAGCATGAACAACAACAAAGCCACTGTACACAATCAGTCACTTCCGGGTTACCACAACAGCAGTTGTTGGCGGGCAAGTTGAATCTCTTTCTCATCTGGATCCTCCAAAAGCCCCCGTACAGCAAACCAAATATACAAAGCACAACCCCTGTGATACCCAATGCCTCCCTAACAACCTCATTATCAACATTGACGGCAGCTAAGTTGAAGATCCAAAAAGGAGCTACACAAAATAGAATAAAAGTCGCAATATGAACATACATGTTCCCAAACCCAAGTCTCTCCATATTCCACCCAAAAACACAGAAAGTACAGAAAGACGAGAGATATGCCAGAGAAATATCATCCCAGAAATCAAGTAATCCCCCTCTCCATTCAGGTCTGTTCTCAACAATCCTCTGGTCATCTATTTTCACAAATGAGAATCTCTTCTCTAATGATGCCCTTCTTAAAACATTTTCCCTGTTAGTAGTGTCAACAGTGCTTATAGGACCCTGTGATTCTTCATCCATTTCAGACTCGTACTCCTTCCCAAGGGGGCTAAGAATGGAATACAAACCGGCGATTGCTGGTGCTGCAATTGCAACAGCAAGGCAGAGACCAACTCCTATAGCAGGTCGTTCAGACCTCTTGTATCCCAAGTTAAGGCCACACAAGGCATACTGAGCAAAACAGTTGATGTGGAGTAGAATGACAACAACCATTATGTGGGCCCACTCATGGGGTTTGATGGTGCCGTTCTTGCAGTAAATCTTCCTGAGCCTAGATATATCCTCTCGGCTCCATCTGCATAAAAGCACGAGGTGGTAGAACCGCTTTGGGTGTTGGTAAAGACACATAAGAGTAAAGAGGGCATTGAGGATTTGATTATTGACTTCGAACCAAGCATCTCTCTGGGGTTTCCTTCGTAGGACACCATTTAACATTCCTGTCATAACGAGGAACAGGATTGCACCTGAGATAGCAACACAGGTAATCCAAACAAGAAGAGCCATGTTCAATGGGTCTTTGATCCATTCTTTGCAGATTTTTCTCAGAGAAACCCAATCGATTTTCTTAACAAATACCAAGTTAATACGTTCTCGAAAACCTTGGCTGATAGAAGAAGGAACTGAACGTGAAATCTCATCTCTTTCCTCTGCAATTCGCAAGAACTTGGCTGATGGAGACCTTAAACTACCATCTGAACCAAATTTCGGGAGTCTGACTCTATTAGGAAGAGCTGTTATGAGATTTGAAAAACCTTTTCGAGGGTTTTCTTGACCTAATAATCCCCTTTGAGATGCAGAAACATGAAGAGGAACCTGAGCGTTGGTTTTATTACCATTTGGAATAGTACCTGACCCTAATTCTTCCTGACCTTCCTCTGTGCCTTTTCCATTACCAGTTGAAACCATTCTGCAGTCAAACTGAGCTTTCTCAAGATTTTTGGAGATAGAAAACTTTAACTTCAAATTGTACAAATCTTTACCGGCTTTTGTTTCTATTTCATCGGGTCATCCAGGATCACAACTGTGACATCAAGGTTGTAGTGTCTATCACAATAAGAACTCAAGAACCTAAATTGTATTTCACCATTTTATTCAGAGCCATGATAAAAATCTCAGAGCCTAGATTCTTAATCACCGCCAGAGTTCCCTACAAACCTTCAAAAATCCCAAACAACATACTGGATCAATATTTTGTCATGACAACTAAAAATTTTCACTAGAACTCCACAAATATTTGCAAGGAAATAAAGCTAAAAAGAAATAGAAGCTGAAGTTTCTTAAAAGCCCAGAACTTGGGCAAAAAAGAAAAACTATATTTACTCATTTAGACTGATATTTTGATTGCAAACCATTAAGAGTACAAGAAATCAGCACTACATAGTATTCAACTTAAGCTTCATTATTCCCCACAGAGGAAGAAAACAGTAAAAAAATTTTGCAATAACAATAGAAAATCTAGGTTTCAATGAAAAACTCATAAATTAACATTTAAAAAATAATAATAATGAAAAAGAAAGGGCAGAGTCAAACTAGTTTCAGCTGTTACATTCTCATAAAAACCAGGCAACATAGGAACGATTCTACAACAAAAATAACAGAATCTAAGTTTTTGATAAAACTACAGAAAGTGAGATTCAAGAATCACGATATCATAATCATTTCCACTGAAATTTTGGCCAAAATAAAAACCATAAGAAAACGTAAGAAATCTAGTCGGACAACAACTGGTTTTTAATTTCTGATAAATCCAGAAAGAGAAATTCAAAATCCCCAATATCATACTCGTTTCATCCGAAATCTTCATCGAAACCCACCAACACACCGAGGAATCTAGCTCAAAAACCATAGAATTGAAGTCCGCAGATCGACCCTGAAATGAAAATTTAAAAACCAAAACGCAATACTAAAAAATCACGAAGAAACGTACCCCTGGTTTAACAGAAACGCTGAGCGGACGATCGAGAAAACTTGGCCTCCTTGTCCATGAAAAAAGAAATGCTTTGGCGTGTCTGATAAAAAACGATGAATACTTGGGACTCAGAGAGGCGTTGATTCTCGGGGTCTCCTATACGAGATCAATCTCAAAAGTGGGCTTCTCTAGAAAGTAATTAAAAATAATAATAATAATAAAAGAATCAAAGTTTTCGAATAAACCCAGAACGTGAGATTCAAGAACCTTCCAGTGAAATTTTGACCAATATGAAAAACCACACGAAAACGCAAGGAATCTAGTTCAACAAACAACTGGTTTTAATTCCCTATAAAACCAGAAAGAGAAATTCAAAATACCCAATACCATACTCTTCTCATCTGAAATCTTCTCCGAAACCCACCAACAAAGTCCTAAGAATCTAGTTCAAAAACCATAGAATTGAAATCTTCTAATCGACCCAGAAATGAAAACTTAAAAACCCAAAACATAACCCTAAAAAATTCAAGCTAGAACGTACCTTTGGCTTACCAGAGACGATGAGCAGAGAATGAGAGCCTGAGAAAAATGAACTCCTTGCCCATTAGAAAAGGCTTTCACTTCTCCGCTATAAAACGGTGAATATTTCGGACGCGGAGAGGCATTGATTCGAATGGTCTCTTTCTTTACGAGATCGTTATCAAAAGTGGGCGATTTCTCTATGAAAGTTAAGAAAAATTGAATAGTAACAAAAGAAAATTAGTTATAGGAAATACTGCAACTTGGAAAGAACTCAAGAAGTCATGAATAAACGGCTGGTAATCGTATCCTTTGCCTCGTCAAAGGAAGTTCAAAGATTGTGACGATTTCTTTTTGGTGAAGCTAGTCGAACGGTTTCTTGCGGGTTGCCACGAGGCAGTCGAAGGGAAAAAACGGGATATTTGGTTGGTGACCGGCCGGGAAATTTCCTGTCCGGTCTCCTTATGACCTGTCCACAATTTATGGACAATTTAAGTGCAAGGTTTGGATATCCGATTCACTTAAATTGTGGACAGGTCCTAACAAATAGGACTGTCAACTATATTCGTCTAAGCATCCTCATTCCATTCCATTAAGGTGAATACGGATGTATGGATATCCGATTCGTTTAATAAATATTTGGTTCGTTTAATAAATATTCGAAGGTAAATAAACCAAATGCAGATACATATACATTAACTCCAATATAAATCGAATGCCGATATGTATACATAAACTCTGATTAATAATTGATTGTTTAAGATTTTATATATATATATATATATATATATATATGGTAAAAGTTTTTTTTGATAAATAAAAGTTATAACAATCAAATTAATCTCTATCTCTTATCTTATTTTGGTGTTACAAGTAAATATTAGTTTTAAAGAAGGTATAATTTTTTAAAAAAAGATTAAACAAAACCCTTTAATTTCTAATAGAAAGTTTATTAGGCTATATCTAAAATTTATTTAAATAAATGAATATAAACATAGATCTTATTTTTAAAGATCCATAGATAGTTGAATATGCATCCAATATTTGATTAATTAAATGAATACAAATACAAATGTAACTATATCCAATTCAAATTCATCTCGTTTATAGCCCCACTATAGGTCATAAGCAAACCGGACAGGATCTAAACTCTGATCTGGCAGGTTCGAGTTGCTGATAAATCCATGCTCTTTGGCTTGTCTATGGTTGGGTTCAAACTGCCAAATGATGCAAAGGCACAGGGTGAGAGGGCCGTGTAAATCCCATGCAAAAAAGAAAAAAAGAAAAAGGAAGAAAATGTTCTGGGATGACAATGTGTGTATAGTGTCTATGGTGAATTGTAAGCTGATACTGTTAGGAGTTCAAAAAAGTGTTCACGTGTGAAAAATGGACACCAAATTCAAAAACATATCGTGTGTCAATCAATGGCACACCTACAAGGCCAATGTCAATAGAGACAAACACTCTCCTAAAAAATCCCTCTTTTTCTCCCGCTTGGATTTTATACACTAAAGCTATCCTCCTCAAACCTCCGCTGAGGATCAAATGAGCAGAAACATCATCACCCAAAGTGATTTTCATTTTTTGGAGGCATATGTAAATCACTTTTGACATTGATATGACCACCCCTTGACCTCGGCGAAGGTTTGCATTGGCATAGAAAATCTTCATCACTTATTTCTCTTATGGGTTGATTAAACAGTTGCAGGTAGGGGTGGCAATTCGTGTTGGTGGGTTAGGTGGGTGGAGTTTGTATCGTGTCAAGTTAAAGTTACAGGACTATATGGGTCAATCCAAACCCGATCCATTTACTAATTGTCGTAAAACGGGTTAAGCTGATTTGACCTGAAATACAGATTAAAATAAATCCTAACATGCTAATTTTTTTTTCGTGTAGGAATATTGCCAGATTTACGTAGCATGAGACAATTCGTGTTGTTGGGTTGCATTGATGTCATGTCAATACTATCAAGTTTAGGGTATATGACTGAGTTCACATTATTTACGGTCTGAATGGACAAGTACCACTCCAGTCTCTGCTCATGAGTTGACACAATGTTTGACAAAGGATCCATTAATAAAAACACATGTATTTATCCATTCTGTATTAACCTCTTTTGACCCACATGTCACACACTGAAACACCCTTATCAAAACACATGTCACACACTGATTGCTAATGGAATGGTACCTGTCCATTCAAACTGGAGATGATCAACTTTGTATATGGGTTTATCCGACCCACTTATTAATTGTGTTAAAGCCGATGATCCGTTTTGACCTTGAACACGATTAAACCCTAACTCACTAATTTGGTGTCAAGTTTGTGGGTCGTGTCAAACATGCCATGTTGTAAGATGATGCAAGAGGTAAGTGAGGTTCCAATCTAACGATCTTACTGTAAATGCAACAGACATAAGAAATTTCAAGATTTCAACTCAGTGATCTCTACACATGAGGCTCTGCATTTGTGATCGTAGAGATTCAATGTATCGTATCAATGACATTGACAAAAACGTTCCAACAAGAAAAAGGATCTCCTAACGTAAGAACCACCCTGGTTGTTCTCGTAAAGAGGAGGCCGTGACAATGGATATTGATGAAAACAAAGACAATTTGATACGAACTCCTAGGGCGTGGTGTACTATACATCCACCAATGGAATTCATGGCAAAAATTAGGTGAAAACGAATCTCGTGAACGGTATTAGGGTGTGAACACATCCGTGCGGAAAAGTGATATATACATATATATTGGGTCCTGGCCATGTAGGCCTACATCATCAGTTGTCGACACGAATGGGCGACTTTTCTTTTCCACTGTACACGGCTCATCCCACCCCTGTTAACTACCTGAAGAGGGAGAAACTGATAAGGATCATCTCCTGCCAACCCCTATTAACTACCTGGACAGGCAGAAAGTGAAAAGGATCTTCCACTGCCCCTTATGACCTGTTAAGGTCCTGTGTCTTATAGGTTACACGAACTGATTGGCAGAAAAAAGTGAAAATTTACTTTCAAGAATTGTAATTCATTTTTTTCTGCTAAGCATGTTGTGCCACCTGTTAACAGGATCTTAATAGGTCATACGGCGGAAGGAGAGGGAAAAAATTAGGTGAAAAAGAATCTCATGAAAACTGTGCAAATGGCTCCAGGGTGTGGACACATCAGCACCAAAAAGTGATAAGTGTCCCCCCCAAAAAAAAGTGTAAATCCCTTTTTTGTACTGATGCGTCAGCCCCTCTAGTGCTGTTTGCACGGTTCTCACAACATTCGTTTTTACATAATCCTAGCCCGAAGGAGAGGATCCGTTCTGGGCAGAAACTAGTGCTCACTCCTCCCTCCCTCCATCGATCCCAGGTCCTTTATAGAAGATTAGGCCTCAGTCACCTGAACATAGGGCGTTACAATGATATTGATAACTAAGGAGTACACACAATCAGGTTAGCTTCCAAATGAGGTTTCTCCCACGTTTGGAAACGGTGGACCACATTCTTTTTTGCTTGGGAGCAAATGTTGTGTTCCCTTCCCAAGGTTGGGTCTGTATATACGTAAAATCATTATTTAAATAAAAAAAAAAGTATGAAAATGAAAAATAAACACCCAAAAAGGGTTGCATAGGGCTAAATGGTAAAAATAATATTTAAACGAAAAAAGAGGTACCTAAAAAAATGTACCAAATTCAACAAATATATCATGTATGAGCCTATGTGTGGGAATACGGGAGAACAGACAAATTTGGAAATAGAACATTTGCCCCTGCTTGGTGTGCTTAACTAGTCTGATGAAGGATTATCTGCAGTTAAAGAAGCCTGGCGGCAACTGATGATGCAATTCAGTGTATGCATCGTTAAGAGTTTTGAATTTTAAAAGGAAATTTCAAATTTTTGATAACAAGGTGTGCACTGAACAGTACTGCCACTCACCGCCAGGGTTTTTAATTGGAAAGGATCCTTTGCCCTTTTTTATCAAAAAGCGAAATCCACCGTAGGCCTACAATACTGAGCAAGGGTGTTACAATAAATACACATTAAATAAAGTGCCAATTGTATTTATCAAAATACCTTTATTGATTACACTGCCACACATTTTGAATTTGAATCATCACCAATATGAATGAACAGGAATCACGCTAGTACCAATCAGTCCGACATGATGCTGGATAAAGGGTAGGTGGATCAATACATATGGGTCAAACAAATAACACCCCCAGAACGTCTCACCACACTTTCCTTTATTTTTTCCTTTTTTACTCTTTTTCTAAAAAAAACCCTCCTTCCCTCTCTCTCTCTCTTTGGAACTTAGATTTTATATACAGATTCCTATCCTCCTCTAACCTCTACCAAAGGTTAAACAGGTGAAAACATCAGTGTTGAAAGTGATTTTCACTTTTTGGAGGCGTGTGTAAATCACTTCTAATGCTAATGTGGTTGACACTTGATCTTAGCATTTTCTATGCCAAGAGTAGAAAAGCCTCGCCGCTTTCTTTGGCATCTCTCTGTATCTTCAGTAGCTCTCTCTGGCACCCCCTTTCTCTCTCTCTTCCGCACCCCCATTCCCTGTTCCTCTTTCTTTCTCTCTCCCTTTATCTCTCTTGCATCCATGGTATCAAATGTCTTGAAATGTCTTATAAGTTTTTCAACATATGTTCATGTCTATTAGAACCGACACGACATATTCCTATACTAACATATAACATCAAATACATTATAAAACTTCAATTTTTAATCGTCATGATGTATGATGTTGACATGTTGAGTGAATATTCTCCTTTTGCAGTATATTATTGTCTAATATCAACATTGTGTTATTATGATAAAAATTTATATGAAAATGATAAATTTCAAAAAAAGTAAAAAAAGAGAATAGAAGAAAGAAGAAAATAAAGAGAATCTACTTGTTTCCTTATGTTTAGATGATTAGGTTATAATATGTTTGTCAAACATTAAATATACACGTATGCTTTTGAAAAATATTAAAATTCAAGTGTACTGAAATAAATTATCATTTCTAATAAATCTATTTGTTCCCTAATGCATTTATAGTTAAATTATAATATATTTCCTAAGTTTTCATGATTTTTTACAATATTTCTTTTTGATATTTTTGACACTTCCGATATATGTCTTATTTTGATTTGATCAACATTTCCACAAACACCTACAGTTTGAACATTGTCGGCATCTCTCTCTCTCTTTCCCTCTCCCTCTGTTTGTTTTTTTTTTTTTTTTTTTTTTGCCGTTTGGACCTAGAGGTCCATGCAAGGGTCCTTGTAGGAGGGGCCCTGTAAGTCCGAATGACCAGAAAAAAGGGGAGAGGGAGAGAGAGGAAGAAGAGGGAGGGAGAGGAAGAGGAAGAGGAAGAGGGAGAGGG
>JAOXJP010000003.1:14851244-14865002 GCA_025762735.1 Platanus orientalis | reverse complement strand
CCCCCCCCCCCCCCCCCCCCCCCACAGGGAGATATTTCCTAACACTAATCAAGGTACTTGCCTGAATGAACTGTGACTTACATGAATCTAGTCTCGAAAAATCACCCCCATATATATATATATATATATATATGGTCTAACGATGCTCTAGAAGGTAACACCATGCCCCAATTCATAATTAGATCTGATGAGTCGATCATCGCTTGGCAACTAAATTTAATTCGACTCGCTCCAACGTAAACTTGCATATTTTTGTCTCTCCACTAAATTTTCATGACAAATTCGGGGCTACCTGTCTACTAAATTCTAATTTATCCCTAAAAAGATATAAAAAATGAAAATCTACTAAATCCTAAAATCATATCCTTCATTCATTGCATGCATATTATCAGTACACATCAAATTAATCCCCATATGAAAATAAATGTTCTGTCCAGGACATCAGGGGACGTCATATGGAATAACATGCATAGTCCATGTTAAAAAAAAAAAAAAAAGCATCACCCACCCATTGTATTCCATATCACGTACCCACATTTGCTCCCTCTGCAATTTGCACAAGGGTGTGCTGTCTCCCTCTCAGTAATTTTACATATTCCCGTCCTTGGAAGGTGGGAGCAGCAGAACGGAGATGTTGACCCAAGGGCTCGATGTCTTGGTTTTGTAACGGAACTGTCTGCTCTCCTCTAACCCTTCGGCTTCCCGTGGGAAGAACAGAGTAACGTTATCTTTCTGAGGTTTCCTTACTTCCTTTATTGTATTTTATGTAAAGACGCCCTTAGCATCATTTGATTTGACTACTTATAAGGAATGCCAACTTGCTACGTTGGTGAAGATCGTGAGTGGTTCGTACGTACCATGACCCTGAGTTCAAAATTAGGTGTTTGCCAAAAATATTGAAAAAGGGCAAAGCAATAAGCATAGGCCGAGCCAAATTGCATTGCAAATTCTAACCCAGGCACTCACGAGGGCTGGCCTCCGCTATTCAAAATCCATCTTCACCTGCTCACGACGAACCACTAATCCGCTTCTTCACACTTCATAATAAGAAATGTTCCATTTCTAGGGACAGGGAGTCCAGTGGATGACTAAGAAACTTCTACTGTAATATTAATAGCAATGCAAAATCAAATTTTCAGGTGCATAAGAACTATGTGATACCCGTAATACTACTCACAAAGCAAAAGCCAGTTCAAACGCAGGCAAATCTAAAGCAGAAAGATATTTCAGACGCAAAGAAAAGAGGAGGAAACAGTTTAGATGCATAGGCAGTTGGCACTAGTATATCTATTATGGCAAAATAACAGTTTTCAGATGCATAGGTAAAATATACATCAGGACGTCCATCAATCACTTGGTACAACAATTCCAGCATAACAGTTCGCTGGAAGGAACAATAGCAGTACAGGTAGCCCTGATTTGTGGTCCATAACAAGTAAGTTTAGCCGGTTATGTTTTATAAATTTGTTTAGCTAAACCAATCCACTGGGGTTAAATACTAAACAGAAGGGAATTACGTAAATCTACACATGGATAGACTAGCCTTCCCCCTCCCCCGCCCCTGTATTAGTCAACATTCAATACAATCACCTAAAACTTCGATTTTCTCCTCTCTTTTTCCCCTAGTAGGCTGAGTGGTGGTTTATAACACTGCAGAACCGTTAAAAGTTATTAAAAAAAAAAAAACCAAGTAGCACACCAGGGCATGGAAATGAGGTCAGTTTAAACTACTACAGCACATTGCACAGATACTGGCCCCTTCACATGCAATAACCAGTGCCTCTCCCACATAAAAGGGAGATGCCCCAAACACCAGACAAAGAGGAAACAATTCAACCCATCAGGGGTCGCCAAGGAGAAGACACGAGAGACCATCAAAGTCACTGGACTATGGTTTCACAAAACAAAAGTAGAAAATCGGTGTTGCAAGCCTAAGTAATAGATAAATTGCCAATAGAGAAGTGGAATATTGTGAGCTGCGGAAGTCACTAAAGATCAAATTCCAGGAAGGAAAACAAAAGCCTGAATATGCCAGATGCAGGTTACCATCAACAATAACATGACAGACAACTCATGATTTATCCACAACAGCCAACACTACGTTTCCTATGATTTAAATTTTTCATGCTAAGAAAAATCCAGATATTATATATAAATAAGAAAAAGGAAAAGAAAGATGCAGCAGTTTACAAATATTCCTTAACAACAGCCACAAAGCCCTATCCAATAGATAATGTCATTAAGTGTTGTTCAGCTCCAACCGACTCAATTAATATAAAAGACGGGACCATTTTGAGTTCAACTTTGTTACTGTATTTAGAAAAGCAATAATACTTGATCCATAAAAAACACCATAACATAACCATAAGTAATAAAATAACCTGGAAACACTTCTCTTTGAATATTTAATATCATTCACCATCCCATTCAACCTCACCATACCCCAATGACCCTTCCAAACTTTATGCTCCTCTAAAAGTTTCAGGCAGCTCACACCTCGTACGTATCACCTGCCACCTACTACCGCTGCTGACAGTGATGATGACCATGACTAATAACATTCCTCCAACAGCTACACCATTCTCACAGTCCAGTAGAATAGCAAGTATTTTCCCTTTGCTTCACCCAATTTCTTGAAACATATGGCTCCAAACCTGTCCAAGATGTAACTTCCAACCCATCCACAAGGCATTTACTGACTCTTAGTAATTTCCCATCATTAACCCTTTCACGATCTGGTGGTTCCTCCACTCTGGAAAGCATGCCACAAGCTGCATAAGAATAAGAGAGACTGTTAGTCCAATTGCAAACAAGGAAGAAGGGTGGGAAGCTCTTGAAATTCCCACTTAAAAAAGTGAAGGTTGCTATCTACAAACTCTCAAAAAGTGAAGATTATTGATTACTTGGAAACACTTCCAATTCAATTAGATGCATATAATACTCTGAATCGGTTGGTAGAAATAGCCCAAATCTTTCTCCTCTTTCTTCCCCAAAAGTATTGGAGATACATCATTGTAGCTTGATTATGATTGATCATAAAGAAATAATTTTGTTTCTTCTACTCTCACTCTTTCTGTTTTGGGGGAACTCTATAACAACTGTAAAACTGGCATGGGTACAGGAAATTAGTCTCTCATACTTGTGGAAAGTGATTAGTCCAAGTGCCATATTTCAGTCAAAAGCAAAGGGAACCTTTTGATGTAATCAAATCTTGACATGAGGCTTGATCCCTTCAACATACTTCTTATTGGAGTATAGGACTACTATACTTGAGCAAAATTGGGGGAAAAAAGGGAGCAAAACTCAACATTAAAGGCATGTATATAAGATAATCAGATATAAATGCCAGGCCATATGATTTGGAACAATCCTGAACCAAAATCTGACATGCTATGCATGCATAGATCGATAGATTATGTACAACTATAGATTAAGTAGGACGAAAGACTCACCTGTTTCATATGCGGGTGCCTACAACACTCCAAGATCATCCATGCTCCAACATAAATTTAGTAACATTGAAAGGGCTGCTGCAAAGGTGGAGGCTGACTTTGGTAGCACCAGGCTGTAGGGCAATCACCACAATAGATTCTTGACAACCTGGAAAATAGAAAATTCCAATCAGCCAAAATTCTCACTAGAAAAATTTTGCAACAGGTTGTTCTTATCACAATTGAAGCCAACTTGGAAAAGATTGTCCAATACCATCAGTTGAACTCAGAAGCACAGGCAAATATTGATCATAAAATCAGAAGCGATGCAAAAAAATAATAATAAATAAATAAATAAAAGATATTACCATATATGCTTCACAATAATCTCACACAAAGAAACGGCCTGCCCAGGGAGACTGTCCTTGATATTGCTCCAGCAGTGAAGCGACTTGCTGGTTCCCTTGCTGGAGTTGTTGTTGCTGCTGCTGCTGCTGTCCCTGGTACAGTTTCAGATGCTCCTGAAGCTGATACTCATGCCAGCCTTTCTGATTTTCCACTTGTACCTGAGCATTTGGAACTTGTTTTCCAGGAAAGGGAAAGCTGATTGTCTCTGTCAAACTACTTGTGAGATGGGGGGTTACATGGGTCATGTGATCCATGGAGGTTTGTGCCGTCCTGTTGGTTGATGACGACAACTGATATCCATCTAGCCAGCTATAATCATCCATCGGTGTATTCTCACTCTTCAAATCTGAACCAGCCATAGGTTCATCTAAATGTTTAGGCGGAACACGGCTAAACCCAGGTGGAGGCCCAAAATGCCTAACTGGTCGACTCACTGGATTCTTTCTTGAATTGGGTGGCAAAGCTGAGGATTGCTTCACAGTCAGACTATCAACATTTGCTTCTGACATAATCGAATCAAACTTGGATGGTATTTCAGCTTCTCGGGCTTTTGTCTGACCTGATAGTATACTGCCAGCAGGGATATTTACAGATTGTGGAAGGGAAAAGGAAAGTGAGAGTGCAGGCGGCTGTGATACACCAAAGCCTTCTTGTAACTCAGGTTTCCAAACATGCCCATTTCTGGCAAAGTTCAAATTTTTCATGTCATCAGCAAGAGAATCTTGTTGTTCCGCAAGCCACTTTGAAGTACTTACATTGATTGGTTGCAAATGCTGGGGGACAATATTTGCAAAAGATGCAGGTGGTCGTGAAATAGAATCCAGAGCACTCTGTAAGGAATTATTATTAACAGGGGCTGAAACAGAACTCATATAACTCCCCCATTCACCTCTGAAAGTATTTTCAGCAGGCTCAAGGACCTCATATGAGGTCCAATTTGGAGCAACCACATTGGCAGCTTTACCAGCCACTGGTGGCTTAAAAACAATCACCTCATCCTCTTCTCCTTCCCCACACAACTGTGCATTTGGTTGCACAACCCCCAAGTTCAATGTATTCTCCACAGGATTTTCTAGTGCCATACCATTTGACAAGGGCATGTCCGAAGTAGCGAACAAGAAATCTTCAGGCATACAAGGCTCAACGCCAATAGCAAATTTCTTCAGCTTCTGATCAAAGTATATTCCCTGCTGATCAATCCTAACTACATTTGCAAGAGCCCTTCCTGCCGCTATAATCCTCTGCACACGAGCTCTTTTCTCCTTATCGCCACCATCAATGCCAACAGAATGCTTCCTCGAGAAATCCAAGATGAGGTGTGCAGGAAGAAGAGGTAAGAATCCTCTCAACTCAAAATCCTCCCACAATGCAAGTCGGTTGCCAGTTTCCCCTTCATCATACCTGCTCATATTAAAAAAGCAAGTTTCATCTTCATCACCATCAAGGGACATAATTCTGCTTGATGTTAGCTTGTTCAAAAAGGATATGCACTGGTTCCAAAAGAATGATCTAGCAGTAGCTTGTTTCTCCTCAACGTCACTGCCAGCTGCAATATCTGGACGACAGGCTAACCACTCCACAAAAACCAGAATTCCTGGTAAAAGGTAACTTGATGAAGGATCATGCAATTGTATGCATCTCTCAAGAATGTGTCCCATGAACTCAAAGGCAGCAGCAAATGCATTCTGAAGCAGAACTGAACGCTGTAAGATCTCAGCATATGACTGGCCTTCAATCTCCCTATTCACATTATGAACTGTGAATATGAGAATAGCGATGAGCCTAATAATCGTTAGTCCATTCTCAGCAGCATCTGAACCAAAATTCAGCTCCTCTTCTGGCCCACAAGAAATAAGTTCATGCAGATCACCGCTAACTGAAGAGAAGATTTCTCCAAATGTTTCCAAGCTAAGAAAAACAACAATATAAAGGTTTTAACTTTTAAGTATTAAATTCTTTCATAAGAAAAACAGCATGAATACCATAGTACTCTAATGAATGGATAAAAACAAAATTTTAATGTTAAAAATTAAATACCTTGTGCGCGTGAAAAGAATACCATTCATTCGGACAAATCGAATACAGAACGCTTTAAAAGTTTCGGGTATACTACACACTCTCTCCTTGGTGGAAGTGGCTACCATTTTAGTATCTTTAGAAAGAAGCCTTGCTTCCCCTTTTCCTCTTCCTTTCCCAGTCCGCGCAGGCACAGTCTTGACAGAAGCTTTGGCATCTCCAGGCAGCTGCGAGTAGCTCTGACGATTCTGAAACATATAAAATTAAGGTTCCCCCACAAAGTCATGACATTGACTTGGCCATAGACCGAATGCAGCAAAATTTACATAGAATAATAGATTTAAAGGATGGAATCCTAGATAATCAAGAATCATTGTAAACCTATAATTTTATGAAATAATCGGCAAGCAATATAGCACACATGGAGTACAGATTGATGTAGAAAAAAAATTGTATTAGAGAATTAAAAAATGGGTCGATGTATCAAAGAAATCAGCTAAATGATTAGGCAGAATTTTAAAATCAGATAATAAGAAAATCAGAATCAAGGTTTTAAATATATATTAGAAATAAGGAGGAATAAAACAACCCGCTGAAATCAGCACCAAAATGAAACTCCAGGAATCACCTCCTAGAGGGGAAGATAACCCACTGGAATCAGTACCAGTGGAAAATGCTAAGAATCAGCTCCTAGAGGCCTTGAAAGCATCAATACCTGCAAGAAAGCAAGAGTGGAATCTATACCAAACCCATATCCCACAGCAATTTATGAATTCACGATCAAAACTCTTCCTCATCAAATGCCGATGTCCACACTCATCTAAACCACTCCCTCTCGACTCTAAACTCCTAATAAAAAAAAATAATCACATCAGAGTGATATCATGCTAAAATTTCTGCTATACCTTTCCCAGATCACATCTAATACACAAGATATTGGCACAAGAGAAAATTCACTGAATTACCTTTCAAATGGCACAAAAATCGAGTCAACGGATTTGACCCCCGAAAGAAAAGTGGTGAAAAAAGATCTTCTAAGCAAACCTTGCTTTGACTCTATTGACTTAGATAAAACTTCTCAGTATTTATGCATCTCATAAATAAAATTGCAGAAATTGAAATAAAAAATAATTAATTAATTAACCACATGAATTCATGAATATTCAAAATTAATCTATATTAAATCAATACCTCACTGAAGCAGTCCAACTGTCATGCTTCCTATTAATTGGCATGCCTGCTCTCCTCTCAGATCTATACAGTTCACACATGAATAAACTAATGATCTATACAGTTCACACATCCAAGAGGTGAAGGTTCTCTATCCCTCCCCTGTCACACGTCTAAAAAGATATTATCTTCTTTCTTCTTTTTTTTCCTTTTTTATCTCACATCCAAGGGAGGATCTTTATCCTGTTTATGGACTATAGAAACCCTCAAGGACAGGATCATGGGCAGTAGGATCTCTAGGAATCACATTCTCTCATTGTTGGATAGTTTCAATACAAGTTGAACTTGGAAAATCTTTCCAACTTTCCTGCTTATTAGTTTCTATTTGGATTAGAAACTATAACTTCCACTATTTGCAACAATGTCCATTAACAACACATTGCAACCAAACCTCTAGAGAATCAGGAATTTGCAAGTGAACCCTTTTTTGTGGCATCAATATTCCATATAAGCCAATAGGATTAGACGAAACCATCATTATCACCTCCATATTTTATGTAATGCTTTATGCATGATTCTCATTGGCCATTTGGACTCCCAAAACATCTAGAAAACCATTTTTAATAATATATTTATTAATATAGTTTACTTGAACAATTTGACAAAACTCATTATCAGATACTGCAGCTAAAGATTAAATTTCCAACACACTAGAGTTATCATTTGAGCATTCCCTCCAATCTGCAGTAATGGTTTTCATTACATTTTTTACAAAAATCCTAGCATTCTATTTTCTTGGTCTTTGAATAATTATAGACCAAAAATGTAAGATGCCAATCTTGGGTCCTTCGTAGCAAAGTGGTCTGAAAGCCAAATCTTAATCATTAACAACATTCTCGCATCATTCCCAGTAAGTAGGATTTCGTCCACATATAGTACCAAGAATATTACGGTGCACCCACTGAGAGACGGACCACGTCTTAATTCTTCAAGAAAATAAATGATTGCCTCATCAAAACATAGATTCTAACTCCAAGTGATCAACTTTAGACCAGATGGACCTTTTCAGCTTGCACACCATGTGATCTTAGCCCTTGGATAAAAGGCTTTCCATCTGATCCATGTAAATATCTTCCTCAAGGTTACCATTTCCAGAATGCCTTTTGATGTCCATCTGCCAGATCTCACGATCGTAGCATGCAGCTATAGCCAATAAAATCTTGATGGACTAGTATGGCCATGGCAAAAAAAATCTCCTCATATACCCTTTTGCCACCAGCTGTGCCTTCAAGTCTTCACCTAATCAGTGGGGCCTATCTTCCTCTTGTAAATCCACTTGCATCCAATAAGCTTTGACACCCATTGGTGGATCTACTAAGGTCTACACCCAATTGGTGTACATAGAGTCCTCGAATGTCATCCATCCATTTGTTTGTGTTATTATCAGTCATTGCCTCACTGTAGTTATGAAGATTACTCTCTGACTCCAATGAAGTCATAAGAATTGTCTCTCCCAGGTATATCAACTAAACTAAAGGTTAAATGATTCAATTACTATGGCAAGGCAAAACATTAGTCTGGGCAAAAACTGAAAATCCGCATTCATTAAGGATTTGCAATGTAGTGCCCATTGAAGTCTCAGGTAGTACATCTATAACTAGCCTATCTCTTATGCCACGTCCAATAATGTCCATTAACTCCTTATAAAAAAATATGACATTCTTACTAACAAATCACCTTTTGCTCATCGGGATTATAGAAATAATACCCAATTGTATCCTTCAAGTAGCCTACAAATAGGCATTTCTTACAATCCGAAATCCCAACTTATCCTCACTCATCTTGAGAAATGAGAACAGAAGATGGACAACCCCATACCTTCAAATGTATCACACTTAACTGGATATCAGTCCACAACTCACAGGGAATCTTTGGGACCAATTTAGCAGAAACCCTTTTAAGAAAGTAACTGCATTTTTTAATGCACAACCCCATTAAGAGATGACAAGTCAGCTTTACTCATCATTGAACGTACAATGTCTAACAAGGTCCAATTGCATTTTTTAAAACTCTAAATTTTCTCTTCATAAAGTAATATTCTGCTGGTATTTAACCACAACTTTCCCCAAACATATCATATTTGTAAGATATTGGATTCACTGAATAGCCTCTCAAATGACTCTATAATCAAGTCAATTAGTCAAGTGGATATGTTTTGACCTCAAAATCAAGTCCTAAATAAAAAGTAGCAGTAGTAAGACTTCTAAACAAAGCCGACTTCCCCCAAAACTGATTGACAAGATTTTTATGCTAAAAAAAATCAGAACTTCCCATGCATAAAATCTTGTTGAGATTTGAATAATTTTCAAAATCCAAAAGAAAATTTTGTGATGAATAAAATTTAAAAGAAATTTAAACATGGCATCTATTCTCCTTCCAAACTGGCCACTAGCTTCCTTGGACATCATAGGATCTCCTGTGCAGAAGCACAAGGATCATTCTCCCAAATTTCTTGGGATGACCTCGAAACTATCACTTTCTACCTAAATCACCTCCATCAATGCGTAACATCAAAATTAACATATGCTCTCCGCAGACAGTCTTGTTTCCATCCAGCTTCCTCAAAAAATAGGAAAGCTGCTCAGATAGAGTAGAGTCACCCTTAATCGATTTTTAACCTAAATCACTGCCAACTTAACCTAGGCACCAACAAGAAAGTCCTAACTCGGACAACTCTCCCTTACATGGACAACATGTGGAGACCTTTTGGGCTGCCAACTCAGCTGCTATGCATAACTTCCCCACATCTTCCATGTACCTTGGATAGACAGCTTGACTAGCAAATCCATCCCCACAAAAAAATATTCATTATCACTACATATAGTCATAGTAAAGCAATTAAAAATTAAGAAAGAAAAATCAAATAAATATAACAGAAAGAGATCCATGCTCCAACAAAAACATAAAATAGAAGAAAGGACTGCAAAGATATGTGTGTGTGAGAGAGAGAGAGATGGAACAAAACCCAGCATGGCAGACAATGTTAAAGCCATCAATCATAGGCAACAAACTCACTCACCCTCCCACCTCCAAACGCACAAATGCACCTACACTCACACAACCAAATCCTCCTAGTCCCAACATGATCCAGTCTAAGAACAAAAAGAAAAACCTCAATTCAATCCAAATCAATTAGCCCAAATCCCAAGTCTACTTGCCGAGCCTTGGAACATTGGCATGCACATAGTTTGGTTTCAATAGAGGTTATTTACAACTCCCTAATTTAATGAAAATAAATATAAAAAATAAGGGTGTTTAATTTGCTAAACTTAAAGACAGTTTGTCGGGGGGTAATCCAGAATTAGAAATTATGAGATAGCACATAATAAGATAGGAAAAGATTAAGATCACAATTAATCAATTAGCATTTTATTATATAAAATTTGGAAAAGAAAAACAATATTTTGGATGAGTAATATGTAAAATTCAAAGGTTTAAAATCATGAACATGTATAATCATCTACAAGTCCAAAAATGGACTTCCCATTATCTTCATCAAGACTATCACCGTCTGCAGTTGACTAAGTCTGACCAAAATCAAAACTGATTTCAACCACAAGATGAATTTGTGTACATCTGGCCAAAAGAAAGGAGTAGTAAACCTGAGTTTTACACAAATGCATGTCTATGATCTCAATTGTTATACAAGAAAGTAATACCTTCTCAAATGCAATAATCAAGTTGTCCCTTGCAGTAGAAAAGGGACTCTCCACTGCCAGACTCCTAAAGTACCTATAAACTGCCACCAAATCATCCCCCGAATAGGAAGCCAATATCGCAAGCTGAGAGAACAAAAAATTAGTCCCATCCAAAAGATCAGAGTTATGATGAAACAGCTAATCCAAGGACTAAAGAGAAAGAAAAAAAATTGTTGCTCACAGAAATATAATTTCAAGCAAAATGCAATATGACAACATAGACATAAACCTGATGATGGGGGTTGCCACTTGAAGGCCACAGTGAGGCAGCTTGCATATAGTAACTTGATGCAGCTGCATAATCAAGAGTTTTGGCATCAGCCTCCCCATATATTCCTTTGTAACGTGCAAGATCACCCAAGTATATCAGACAACGGTGACAGGACATCAAGCCTTTCTTCATCTCAGCAGATTTCTTTGCATCCTTTGCCAGAATAATTTGATTATCTGGGTCGTCAGAGAAATTACCCAAAGGCAGCCCATACTTTGCTCTAATTTTCAATATCAGATCATGATAAAATCCAGTTGCTTCAGAAAGAAAGGTTTTAAACTGAGAACGGATTTTAGTAATACGATCAGGCCGAGCAGGACCTTTCCCACCTGGGGATGATCCTGTAGAAGTTATAGCAGCATTGAAGTGTGCTCTCAACTCCTCAATTCTCCTGTAATGCAACTGCCACAGAGCATACTCTACTTCGTGTTGTTCAGAAAAAGCATGATCCTCAAGAATTATGGCTTCATAATTCTCACGCATCCGTTGCCATGCATTGGGATCTGAGGGAATTCTTGCCTTCAGTGACTTCCGACGCCTATTCTCCAACTCAATATTCTGTACAAAGGACAACTGTCAATAAATTGCTGAACATATTTTTCACAGGTACAAAAAGATGCAAGAAAGTAAACTCTTATCATAACCACGTAAATGGAGCATCCTAATGCACAAGTACCTTTAATTTGTTATAGTAGAAAAATAATTTATTGATCAGATGAGAAGGGAATAACCAAAGATAAGAAAAAAAGTATGTCCGGTAACTTGTAGCCAAAGCCATACCAAAATACAAATAAATAAATAAGTATAATCTCAAACTAGAATGGAATCTAAACCAAAAAAAGAGCCCATCTGAATTCACATCATTAAATTCCTTCAGAAATGAAGCCCAATGCATCATCATCTACATAACTTTGCTACCCACTGCTTCAGCTGAGCATATGTCTTCCAAAATGCAGACATATCATCATCTACAGAACTTTGCTATCCACTGCTTCAGTTGAGCATATGTCTTCAAAAAGAAGTCGTATCATTTTCTTCCAAACACCCCAACAAATAATTAAGTGAAGGAAACATGATACAGTAACAACTATAAGCTTAATAAGCAACCCTATTACTTTTCCCAAGACTAAGAAGTCGGAAGGTCATCGATGATCATGCAAGCACGACTTGGAGTCATCTTTTTTTTTTTTGGTTATTATTATGTCTTATTTGTTAAAAGTTGCATTCCCATAACCTTTTAGCCCTTATTTTTCGGAGGTCAAAATTTACCTGTTTGACTTGATTTTGGTATCACTAGAGAAGTTATTCAGCTACCTTTCCAACAAGACCAAGATCTCTCAAATCCAATGCAATTCAAAAGTAATAACCAACATACTGGCTAATCGATAAAAGGAGGGTTTAGGCAGGGAAAAGAAGAATTTCTAAACAAGGTTTATAATGTCAGTGTTGGTGGAAATGTATGTCACTTGAAAAGATAGAAACATGTCGGACATGTCATGTCAAAATATTGTAGAACTCATGAAAATATTAGAAACATTGCTTAAATCCTCGAAAATATATATTGACTTTTCAGAAAACAATAAAAGATGTATAGATAACACATTTCTAAATTATCATATCACTACATAGTATCATATAAGTAGAGGAATACAAAGTAAATACAAAGTAGCACTTGCTTAAAGGTGTTGGGTATTGGTTTTTTATTTTTGTATTTTTTATGAAGGATAACAGGAGTCAATTAAAAGTTCAGATATTTAGATGCATTCGTTTATTTTCAATGGATATCTAAGAAATTGGGACATGGGGCCATTGTTAATGCATTGTGTATATATTTTGATATGATTAACTAAAAAATAAATCAATAGTACTTGCTTAGAGGTGTCAGGTATTGATTTTTTATTTTTTACGAATGATAACAAGTCAATAAAAAGTTCAGATATGAAGATACATTCATTTATTCTTTCGATGGATATCAAAGAAATAGAACATAGGGCCACTGTTAATGCATTGTGTACAAATTTAATACAATTAATGAATAAATAAATCATAAGAAAGTGGTTGTTCTTAACCACAAAATTCATAATATTGAACAAAAAAAAGGAGGAAGCATCACACACTTAGCTCCCAAAAGTTATTCTTGGTAGGCATTTCCATGCATGTCAACGAAATTGTATTTTTGTGGCTAACATTCAGTCAAAACAGTATGAAATGCATTGAAAGATTAAAATGAGTCTTTTTTATGAATATCAAAACATGTGTCATGGAAACATTACAGATGGTTGGAACCTTTGAAAATGGAAACATATTGTAGAAACATTAAGAAACATGTCAACTTTTAGAACCAACAACAAACAGCCTTATCCCAAATTTTTGGGGTCGGCTACACGAATCCTGTTCCGCCATCCGCTCTGTTTAGGATCATATCTGCCGTTAAATTACAAGCTGCCATGACCCTCCTTACTACCTCCACCCAAGTCAATTTTGGTCATCCTCTAGTCCTTCTAGCACGTTCAACTTGTATTGTCTCACTCCACCTCACTGGTGTAGTCATTGGTCTTTGTTGCACATGCCGAAACCCTCTCAATCAACTTTCCCTCATTTTATCACCCATTGGTGCTACTCCTACACTCCCATGAATGGATTCATTCCTAATTTTATCCTTTCTAGTCTTGCCACTCATCCATCTCAACATCCTCATTTCAGC
>JAOXJP010000003.1:14836539-14851144 GCA_025762735.1 Platanus orientalis | reverse complement strand
ACAAAAAAGTAGAAGATGAAGATTTGCTGTCTACAAATTTTCAGATTAAGAATCAAGAAAAGAATGATTCTTGACAAGTCTTGGATCAAGATTTGCAAGAATCTTGGGATAAGCAAAAAATTTCAGCAAGAAATAACAGAAGATAAAAGGTGACAGCTAACGAGAGAAGGAAGAAAGAGAGAAGAGAGAGAAAGCTTACCTCATGTGAAAGAGGAGAGAAGAGAGAGCAAGGGAGTCCACAACTCACCTTTTGGTCCAATCGTTGATTTCTCTAAAACACATTCTCTATTTCATATTTTCCATAAAACTGCATTACAACCTAATATCTCTACTGTGTAAAGACTTTATGACAAAGTCCTATTTAGATTAGAACTCTAAACTTGTATCTAAAGTGGTTGTACGATCAGCCCTTCTAAACCTGCTTACTTTAATTTAAAAAAACTCCCTAAAGACTTCTAAAGTACATAGGATTCCTTTTGGCTTTAAAGCCTTATTAATAAAAATTCTAACACATTAAACTCCCTAAATATTGTCCATAGACTTATTCCTAAAACCCTAAATTATGGACTAAAATAAAATGATTCTAAAATAAACTGGAAACAACCCTAAAATCCCTAAAATTGTTGGAAACATTCCTAAAATCCCTAAACTCTTTGAACTAAAAGAATCTTCCCAAATCTTGAATCGGGCTCTGTTGTGGGGTAGCACGTACAATAATCTCTATTCATTGGCTGCATCAATTGCTGTTATATATAGATAAATAATCAAAAGACCATAACAAAGCTAAATCAAGCTATGAGGGACTGTAGAGAGCTGTATGAGGGTTACCAGTTGGGGTTATTTGGGCTCAGGAAGGGTCAAAACAGCAAGGTTACCAGAGCCTTTTTAACAGCAACCTGGAACTCCAATGCTAATAGGGTTCTAGCTTAGGACATGCTTGGGTTCATAGGCAGGAATTAGGATCCAAAACAATAGAGGTTTTAAGGCCTTCGGGTAGCTTAACAGTTGGGTATGAAGGACCAAAACAATAGCTGCAGCTTTGGGGTTTTATTAGAACAAGGTCTACTGCTTTTATAAAGTTCAGGTGTGTGGAAGACAGGGTCTTAAGCACAAGGATGATATATGATGCAGCCGCAGGTATGAGGGGAAAGCCAGAGAAAATCTGCAGAGTGGTGAAGAACAAGGCTGTAGTTAAGGGTTTTGGGTTAGGTTGATCTAGGGGAATAACCAGAAACTTCTTGTTATAACAGCAGACTGAAACTTTCCAAAAGAAGTATGAAAACCCCCAATCGAGAACTCCAAAATTGGGTTTCTGGTGCACAGATTTAGAACAGAGAAGCTATGTATCAAGGTTGCTGCAAGGTTAGATCAGTCTGGGTTTTGATCTTTAGGTACTGCAGAGATTAGACAAGATGTTTCTGGAGTTTAATGGTCAAAGTAGCAAAGAACATTACGGGTGTAGGTGGTAGCAGGGTATAGAGGGTTCTGCACTAAAAGAAATTGCAGGGTTTTGAATCCAGAGATGCCACAAGACTTGTAGCAGTGTCTGATAAGAATTTCTTGGATTCAACATATGCAACAACAGAGAAGATTGGGGTTTTAAAGATTGCAGGTCGTGGGTTTCAATGAAATTTCAAGAACTAAAGAAAGAAGAAGAAAGAGAAGAAGAGAAGGATACGTACCTTGTGGGAAAATCCCTGACCCACACTTGGTTAATCCCTAACCAAGCTTCAAACTAAGGCACAAGAGTTTGAAGGAGGCAGCCAGTCGTGGAGCCCAAAAAAAAATCTTTATTCATCTTGCATGTCGAGTACAATAGAGGAATCCTTCTTTTAAAGACTCGAAATTATAAATTAAAAAAAAAAAAAAAAACTTTCCTAATATAGAAACCTTTCTAAAGACTTCTAATACTTGTAAGAATGACTTTCTAAATGATAAAAGTAAAAAAAAAAAAAAAGCCAAAACATGTGAATCTCTCTAGGCTGTCGACCAGCTCTAAAATTTGAAAATTAACTCTTTGACACAAAGGCCCAAAACAAAAATAAAATTGACACTTATGTCCTAACTCCAAATAACTCATAAAACATGAAATAAAAACATAAAACCACCAATATAGGTTCGCAATCAGTAACATAAACCCATCTCTTAAAACCAAGCACGTGTCTTCCATGTGTCTTCATGGGTCCTCTCATGTGGACCCCACCAAGGCTATGCGTGGACCCCACTTGACTCTAATGTCCACATTAAGAACAAAACATGGGATGTTGTAGAACTCCCACATGAGAAAGAATCTGTAGGTTGCAAATGGGTGTTCTCTGTGAAATTGCAACCTAATGGCATAGTAGAGCAATACAAGGCTAGATTGGTGGCTAAGGGCTATACACAAACATATAGAGTCGATTATCAGGAGACCTTTTATCCTATAGCAAAGATGAACTTCATTCACATTTTAATTTCAATTGTTGCCAACCAAAGATGGTGATTGCTACAACTTGATGTTAAGGATGTCTTTCTACATTGAGACCTTTGAGAATAAGTTTTCATAAGTTTGTCTCCTGGTTTTAAGATCTTCACTGGCAAAGGAAGGGTGTGTTGTCTCAAGAAAGCTCTCTATAGCCTCAAACAATCACCTAAAGCATGGTTTGAAAGGTTTTGTAATGCCATAATCAAGAATGGCTACAGACAATGTCAAGCAAACATACTCTCCTTGTAAAGCATCAGAAAGAAAAGTTGACAACTCTTATTATATAAGTGGATGATATAGTTGTTAAAGGTAATGATTTGTGTGAGATCAACCTGAAAGGATTTTTGGCTAAGGAATTTGAGATCAAGGATTTAAGGCTTCTCAAATACTTTCTTAGGATAGAGGTTGCTAGATAAAAAGAATGAAATCTTCTTGTCCCAGTGCAAGTACGTATTAGATCTCCTCCAAGACTCTAGGATGTTAGGGTGTAGACCTTGTGAGACTCCCATTGAGTCTAACCACCGCTTGCAAGCAAATGAGAGTCATTGGCTTATTGATATTGATCGATATCAGAGATTGGTAGGCGAGCTTATTTATTTGTCAGTGATGAGACTGGACAATTCTTATGTTGTTAGGGTTGTTAGTCAGTTCATGCAAGTTCCCACGACATCACATCTTGAGGCAACATACCGTATCCTACATTATTTAAAAGAGAGTGCAGGTCAAGGACTCATGTATGGTAGGTGGAAGGATCTGAGAAGCCTTTACAGATGCTAATTGGGCTGATTCTGTGGATGATCTGAGGTCCACTTCAGGCTACTGTACCTTTGTTGGGGGTTAATTTGCTTAAAAGCAACCCGTTGTAGCACGGTCAAGTGCTGAAGTCAAATTTAGAGCGATGGCTTATGGGATTTGTGAGATGATATGGATCCATAGTCTTCCACGAGAGTTAGGATTCAATTCCCAAGGCCCTATGATATTGTATTGTGATAATCAAACTGTCATTAGTATTGTGCACAAACCTGTCTAGAATGATAGGAGCAAGTACATTGAGATGGACAAACATTTTATCAAGGAAAAGCTACAAACTGGGCAGATATGTGTTCCCTTTGTGAGGACTGAAGATCAATTGGCTGATATATTCACAAAAGGCTTATATAGTCCTACTTTTAGTTATATTCTTGGCAAGCTTGGTATGCATGATATCTACATACCAGCTTGAGGGGGAGTGTTGTATTTCATGGATATATGGGGTTATATTTGAAAGGGTACATATGTCTTAGTTTAGTATTGGGGTATACTTATAAATACCCGTAGGTGTATTCTTACTATTTGATTTAAGAAGCAAAGTATGTGACAGGTGTCTCTACACTCTCCATACGTATTCTTCCCAATCTCCCTTCTCTTCTTCTTCTTCCTCTACTTAAACCCTTAACATAGAAACACCTAACACACACACATTTCCACTATCGTTTCCTCATATGTCAACAGCCATCAAAAATGTCAATTATTTATTAAGGATATGCCCAAGGCACTAAAGAAAGACCTCATGCTAGCCAAATCTATAATTGTTTAGGCAATTAATCTCAATCAGCAGTACAGGTGAAGGTACCAAAAAACAAAATCTTAAAAACTGAATGGAGTCAATGGACTATAATGGTTGCTATATTGAAAGCAGAATGACCCATCTAACTTGCATACTAAAGAAGAATATAGCTAATAGAATAATGATAGAACCATTAGTTCATATATTTTTATACATTAAAACTGAAACAGAAACCAGTGCCTAATCTCTTAGATAATTTAATCAAGCTTTCTCAATTCGGAAGTCCATGCCCAGCCAATCCTGTTTGAATGTCAATTTCGATGTGATAATCCAGATGGGATGCATGCTCCTTAAAAACAGAGATGAATTGAGTATAATCTCATCATTCTATCAAGATCAGACATGAGATGAGTATAAGATATGTTCAAGAATCAAGACAAGAGGACATTAATATGAACCAGCTCAATCACAATCACTGATATACCTAATACCGTACACCATATTATCCAAACAAATTGTCCCCAATCTTCCATGGAGTATAAGAGAGGCTACAGTGAAAAGGACATAAATTGACCATTTTTCCTCCCCATCTCACTAAAAATTGCATCAGGGAGATCTTCTTCAAAGCAAGCACAACATAAACACAGGCTATTGTATAAGCCAGAACAGTCCACAAGTTTCAAATAAACGGAGAATAAAAGTTAAGAGCAAGCATGATGAGAATCAACCAGTGTGTGGCCATAAACATGGTAAGAACCAGCTGGAGACTTTGTTGAGTCCCACCAAACTTATATGGGGGTCCCACATGGTGTTGTACTCACAGTTTTCTCTTGGCTGCAGCTGAGTCAAACCCAATTTTTCTTGGGTTTTAACTAATTTATAATGACCTTTCATATAGTTGACAGTACAACCAATGTGCATAGCCCATATACTTTAGAATGTCAATATAAACAAGAGTTGTATTCAATCATAATGAAGTGAGACAAAATGAATTTGCTCATGCATAAAAGCCCCCACCCCATCAGGCTTCTAAAGTCATCTTAAATCTATTATTTATTCATAGCTTTAGAGTCCCAAATAGTTGAGGCTGAAAGTTAAGTCATGAATGTAGGAAAGTAGAAGAGACTAGAGAGGTCCATTTAAACTTCAAGATAGGAACATAATATCTTTGATGTAGAAGCATGAATCTGCCAAGACAGGAATGTGAACCTCAATAACAGCATCAATCAGCTATGCACTTTCCTTTGTGAGTGTAGATTTGTAAATTAGAAGCCTATTGAACCCCAAGGTAAAATAATAAAGCTAAAACTGTCACACACAAAAAAACTATAAACATAAACACAAATGCATGATTATAGGATTTTCTTTCACATCAAAATTGGCATACCTAAACTGATAAATATGTTATGACATCAGATTTAAAGCCAAATCTGGCAATGAATGGCAAAGGTTTGGGTTCAAGCTTACTTCTCATATATAAGGAAACAAAAATTAAACATACATAACAAGCAGGAGTAATAAATATATAAATAACAGAGAAACATATTGCACCTCAAAATAATTTTCTGTCCACCAAAGCAGAGATTGTATGCCTTCGACTCATTTACCTAAATAACAAAAGTATTACAACAATAAATAAAACTTGTGGATGTAAATTAACCAATTAAAGGAAAGAACTGATAGAGCAACTTTTCATGCATAACAAAACATTCACAAGTAGAACAATCAATAAAAACAATTCCTTTCACCTTCAACACTGATGACACGGATCCATAAATATCACTCTTCTTAACATCCTCCACAAGCAATTCCTCAGTAACAAGATGTCGCAATATTCGAGAGGCTTCTCCCTTGGCTAAATGTTTTCCAGTTCCATGAAGGCTCAAGGCATCATGTCTGTACTTCTTAACCTAAGTTTTACAAGAGATAAGATCACTTTAAGCTGAAAACAATAAGGAAACTTAAATAAGTAAATACAGTACAAATTCTTACTGAAAAATCATACATTTTGGTTCAGGGAACCCCTGTATATTTCCAGTATATGAGATGATGAATGCTGCTGACCTGTTGACTTCACCAATTCGACCTAAGCACAATGTAGTACAGAAATAACTGGAACGGGCCATGACTAAATAAAATTAAATAAAAAAAATAAGTTTCAGAATCATTGGGCATCAACAAAATAATGAAAAGCATGAAGTATAGAAGGTAAAAGGATTTATTCAAACCAAGTGCTTCGCTATGTCAGTAACATCCTTCTCAACATAACTTAAAGTCTTGGAACAATTATCACAAGTTTTTCTACAGTTCGCAGGATCAAATTTTTCTCCAAAATGAACAAGCTGTAAGAGACGTCGGCAATCAGCATCATTTTCACAATAACTGACCTGTTAAAAGTTAAATTCAAAATTTTAGTAAATATTTTATTCCAATATTGAAGATAACATCAAAAAGATCAGCCAAAAGACAGTACCATACGCAAAAGATTCTCAATATTTGTTTCTAATATCCTCCCTGAATTCGCCACAGAATTATGTCTTGATCCAGACATCAAGGGACTTTGCTCTATGACTCCTTGACTAACCATATGCTTGATTCGAATCTACTCAAAACCAGACAAAGAAAAAGGAAGAGATAAATTAAAATTAAAAGAAAAAAAACAAAAAAAAAAAAAAAAAGAAGAAATAATATTAGAAGGATGCATATTGGCATGTTAACCACAACAAAATCCAAATGCAATCCACAATTGGATCAAGGTGAATGGCTATGATGATGTGTAACTTACATAGTCGCCATAGTTGTAATACAAAACACAAGATGAACGCTGACCATCTCTACCAGCACGACCACACTCCTACACAAAGAAAGACGTGTAATAAATTAAGAGCCAATTTTTACATTTTCTCATCACCACCATCCTGCCTCACCTTTTAATGTTAGTTATCAATAAGACATATAAAGATAATAAACAGATTTCACAAAATTACCTGATGGTAGCCTTCAATAGATTTCGGAAGAGAATGATGGATGACAAACCGGACATCGGGCTTGTTGATACCTGAAATCCCTAGGTTAGTACAGGGAGTGTATTACCCAATGCAAGAAAGCAACTAACATGACAATTTAAAATACCCATTCCAAAAGCCACTGTAGCACATATTATATTAATCTCATCTTTGCTCCATTGCTTTTGAACAAAAGTTCGTTGTTGAGGATCCATGCTACCATGGTAAAATGCTGCTTTGTGGCCACATTCCTAAACAGAAAAAACATCCCTTTCACTGTTAACTAAGGAAGAAATATATACACTTGAAAAGAGATAGATACACAATAAAGAGCAATCAGGACTGGACTACCATCATCTTAAGCAAACAGTATATATTAAGAAAACATTCATAAAGTCCTACATTACTAACACCCCTTCAAACTGTAGCTGTTTCTAACCAGAAACTTACAATTGAATATTCATTACTTCTGTGAAAAGATATGCAAGTGGAGGTTTGTGAAAGAGTTAAGAAAATGTACGGATTACAACCACAATATTTCACAGCAAGATAATGGCAATAATATCACCATGTGGTTAACATATTGACAAAATACCAGATATAAAGTGATTTTACTTGTTGCCAACCTCAGTAAGTATTGAATGTCACAGAAATATTTCAGGTGTCCAATAGGACTAAGGCCTCAATATCGAACCATTGGATAGAGAAGGACTCTAGCCAAATCAAGGACCAAGATCCCCAAAAAAAGTCAACCAAGAAATCACGACTGATCTCAAAATTAGTCCAAAGTAAAGAGAAAAGATTCATGACCATCGAATAGCAAAGATAGGGGCATGGTTCATTATGAGCTAATCCCATATACAAAGGGAAATAGAATGGCGCCAAACCAAAGGGTTATTGGAATACAGCAACCAAGACTCAGGAAGTCACCACACGGAAGTGAAACCAGAGCCTAAGTGTTTGCGAAGCTAAAGGAGGCCTCAAAAGCAATCCCCATGAAAGGACAACAGGTGAACTTGAAATGTGAAAAAGAATGGATGTAGTAACCGTTAGGAATTTGATAAGAAATAGGTATGAACCAGTAAATGCTTGTAATGGATAAAGCAAACACAAAACCACCTAAGAGGAGGGCATTGTAGGGGTGGAAAGCCATGATGATTTTGAACAAGGACTGCAAAGAAACAAAACTAAAGCAACATCACCAAAGAACCCGGAATAGGTCATTGGGAAAAAGAGAGCACAGATCTGCATCCTAGTAAGTTTGACGCCATTCCAAATGGTGCACAGAGAAAAACACCAATTGAGTCGCCACCTACAAAAAAGAACTCTATCATAATTGTGAAGATAATCAAAGTGGCTATCTTCCTTCAAGTGAGAGAGAGGATTGAGAAACCATCGCACAAAGGTGCTTTCACGAAAGCTGGTCACCGGTCTTTTCCTCACTCTTGAAGCAACAAAAGCCATTTGATTCAGTAGAGTTCCAGGTGGTATAGTTGGTGATTTATGTACTAACGCTTCACTAAATCTATCCAGGGAAAGTGATCAACACCTAGACTCTTAGACTCCTAATCCCAAGGGTTGAAATCATTGATGCAGCCACACCGTAATTGAGTGAACGAATGATCCGCACCAAAATAGGGAAGAGGTCGGTACGAGTACCATCACACATGAAGCGTTTTGCAAACTCCAGTGCGCCAATGTGAGAGACTAGTGGTTTATCCTTAGAAATTGTAACCTTGCAAGCTGCCATAATTGTCTCATGGACATAATCAGCTTCTCCTTGCTCCTAGTCTTGTCTTAAAAAATTATCGAGTTCCTTTCCCTTCCATAGGCCCCAACAAATGGCCTCCAGAAGCGCCGCCCAAATGCACAGGCAAAGCCACGCAGTCCTAGATCCACCACCGTGAGATCAACTCATGAAAGTGGTTAGGAAAATACCAAGAGTTGTTAAGGTGCGAGAGAAAGAAACCCCAAACCATAGCTGCCATATCACAATGCACAAGCAAATGGTCCACCAATTCCTCCTTAAAACACAGGATACATTTGTTTGCCAAATTCCAACCTCTACCTTGTAAGTGATCCAGGGTGAGAATTTTATACAAGTACAAAGTCCAAAGGAAGAACAAAACTTTTGAGGGGATACCCCGAATCCAAACGCCTTTATGGGGAAAGAAAGACCTATGTGTCCTTAATTCTTTCAACATCAAAAACCACTACATTAAAATGATTAGATGTCTGCATATATCCTTCTCCAGTGAAGGAAATGTCATCAAATATATTCATGTTTAGTTCTTATCCACAATTCCTAACATAATGCAAACAGGATCATGTTCCATGTAATTCTCTTACAAATGCTAAGGGAAAAGGTCATGCCATAAATACATCCCAAGCTCGCTAGGGCACACCCACTCCACACCATAAAGGAAAAGAAAGAAGTTCCATGCATCCCTAGCCAACTGAAAATGGAGGAAAATAAGATTCTATTCCTTCTACTTGCTTGCACATGATAGACGAATTGGCCATTCAAAAATTAAAGTCTTACAGATTGCCAACCATATTCACCTATCAAAACTCAAGAGCCACTAACCATGCAAAAGCTTACATTGTTGGGGTCTTGGGGAATCAGCTTTCTCTAAATCTTCAATTCCAGAAACCTCTACCATTTCTATAATCTTGAAACATAAAAAGAGCTAACCGAGAATACACCTTAAGGATCCTTTATTCCACATTCAAGAATATGCCCTTCTATAAGCTATAGATGTGTCTTCCGAGCATTTTGAAAGGTGGATACATTATACTCTTCTATTTCTAGTAACCGCATCTTCCTTTGGGTGCGAGAGAAATTTGAGTACCTTCTCCCTGATTTACTTAAAGAGATGTAATAGATTTTGCTACGAGAACCAACAAAAGCTTGAATTCATCCACTATAACATGTGCTTGAGTATGTGAAATATAAAAGTGAGTCAAAACAAAAACGAGTCACCAACCCTATTGACCTCGTAGACATTTTCTATGAGGAGGGCGAGGAGAACCCATTATCCCAGTAGGTCAAGGAGGTTAGAGAGCTAGCAATGGATGAGATAGGTGAACAACCAAGCTCCCACATAGCAAGTCAAATGGGAGTGGATATAGATGAGTTCATGGAGGAGACAACAGCAGTCACAGTTAGGTGGTGGTGGAGATGATGATGATGTTGATTGGTTCATTAAGTCCACCTTGAAGAAAAGGATCACTGATGAGGAATGGGGGTGGGCTGCCTACAAACAATGATGGAGGTCATGATAAGGATAGTGACAGGGGCATGATAAAGGCAATGCCAAGGGTAATGGTGGTAAGGTTGGCGAGGATACGAGTCAAAGACCACTTAGCCCATTCATAGGAGAGTGGAAATAACGATCATGCCACTAAGGATATGAGCCATGGTATACATCTTCCATTACAAAATAAGACTTATCAACAAGGGGGTGGAGAAAATAGCAAGAAGACAAAGCCCATTCCCATCACAACGTTGGAACTGTTAAGAGTTTAGCAGGGACATTCAATAACATGAGCATTAGTAGTGATAGTGCGACCGAATGAGGTTTCTACTTCTACATCTACTTATGGCCAGTATGGGTACCCTTAGCCTCGTGGAGGTTAGCATACAAAGTCAATCATCTTGGGCTGATTACTTGGGCTTTTGCCAGGGCTATGGCTACCACTCATATCAGTCTGGAGGAGGACCCCAGCAGTTTGGGGAGGATCCTCATCATCATATGGCCATGCCTATCTTCAGATGCAAGCTTATCTTGTGGAGTATCCACGATTAGGAATACTGATGAATGTAGAGGATTAAGTTTATTAGAGATACATTCATAACTATCATGGATGGTATTGCAATATGTCATGGCAACAATGCTGCAACTACTCAGAGGATCATCTCCATCAACAGATGCATCATCGACGCTGTGAAGGAGGCGACAATGATGATTCTAGGCCTTCTCGGGACTCTTAAGTGGTATTGATACAATATGAGGATTGGGAATTTGAAACCGATGTTGCATATTTCATATTCTATGTAGGCATTCATTATACTTCATTACTAGTACTTTTGTATGGGCATATTTCATATTGTTGTGAACTTGTGTTATGAATTTGTGGCATAGATGTTTTTTTTTAATCATTTATTAACTTAATATAGATTTGTAGCTTTATTAGGATGACTTTTTCTATCAACTTCTAGCCCTTAGGATTCCAACATGTGTCACAAGGGTGTCAATTTCCAAAAACCAATACCTAGGTATGGTTCCTACGTCTTTACTGATGCCTATTCTAACATATCCTGAAGTTTCATCAAAAAATTCAAAGGTTTCCATAGTGTTTCCATAGTTTCCATAGGCAAAAGGGTATGTCATGAGGGTATCGGTTTCAACAACCATCATAGATGGTTGTTTTGTATCTCTAATGACTCCTAGGTGTAAATTATCATACCCTGAAGTTTCATAAAAAGTTCAAACAATTCCTTAAAGTTTCCATGGTTTCCATGATTTCCATGTTTTTCAATGCAAAACCACTAGAACCTTGATATGTTCTCATATAAATGGGGACCGAAACCAATACTCCGAACCTTGCTGACAAAGTATATCATCTGATGATGTACTCCACATGTTTCTATCGTTCCATCATCTAGTTTGGGACTTCCTACTATAGTCACAAATTTTAGAAAAGAAGAAAAAAAAAAAGAAAAATCCACAACCACAGTAGACAGGGCACCCGGAAACGGTTTTAAGGTCCCACCTTATATATAGGAACTGGGTTAGAGTCCTTGCAATACATTTTTAAGAAAAGGGTGGCGGCTTGGGTGAAATAATAGTGGCCTGGGCTGTCAGTGCGGAAACGCAGGTTCAAGTCTGGTGAGCAGCTACTTCGTGCAAAAAATCCAAAAATTAATTATCCTATCCACCCATCCCAGCAACCCATAGTTACAGGACCGGCACTTGGTAATGACTTAAAAAAAAGGGAAGTGAAATTTGATTATGATTCACAAGGAATCAACTTCACATTAACACAATTAGGGAATTTCCAACTAAGTCATAATCTCCACCTTGCCACACTTTCAATATAAACTAGACAATTGAACACCATACTAATCTCTCATATAACAAAAAAATAATACATAAGGATGAGATGAAACCTGTAATTTCTCAGCAACTTTCTCACAGTCCATTCTTGAAAGACAATAGATAATGCCACATTCATCATAATAGTTTTCCTTAATGAATTTGTCAATGTCATCCAAACACTTTTTTGTCTTGGGTATTATAGAGTACCTGAAATATTCATGATGATAAGTTATTTCAAAATTGAACATAGTAAAGCAACTCATTCAAAACTTACCACAAATTCGGGCGATTGAAACTTTGCCGAAAAACAATGCAATTAACAAGACCAAGAGCTTGCACAACATCTTCCTTTACACTTGGTGTTGCAGTAGCAGTTAAAGCCAACACAGGAGTATTTGGGAACCTTTGTTTCAAGATACCAAGACCCTAAACAGAATATAATATAAAAGTTCACCATCAGATTAAAGAATAAAGGACCATTCAAGGAAAGAAAGAGAAAAGTTTTATATGCTAAAACCTGATAATCCGGTCTAAAATCATGGCCCCATTGGCTTACACAGTGAGCTTCATCAATAACAATCCTAGCAAGTGATTCACGAGCATGCAAACTCTCCAAGTGCCTCAACAGAACATCACTTCTGCATTCATTTCAAAGGAAGAACATCGTCAATCTATGACTTTCTTACACACAATGAAATTCTGAAGATACAAGAATATCAGCCTGCATTAGCTCAGTACATTCTTAAAATCTTCACGGTAAATATTTGCACGGTTGATTTCATAGTCATGCCTGAAAAAATATATTGATTATTCTATACTCATATATTTGTAAATATATATAGAAGTGAGCTGCTACAGTCAACATAATTTGTGCTGCAATTAGTATTTTTTCTTTATTTACAATCATGATCCTACAAGTCAAAATTGTCTGAAACCCTCAATTCTGTTTTTAGAAAACAGTTTTTTAATTCTAATGCAATTCGGGGATTTATTGAGTGAATTATGCCAAAGCTCAAACAAGGTGATCCCTAATAAGATGATAACTTCTTTGTTTATTTTCTTTAAGGCTATTAAGAAGTTTTAGTAAGTATTAGGGCTTTAGGTGAGTTTATACATTAAGTCCCAAAGCTTTAGATTAGTTTAAGATGTCTTATAAGTAGAGTATGAGTTTAAGTAGGGATTAATAGTCTTCTCATTTAAGTTTAGTTGGAGTTTTATGTTTACAAGAAATGGACATTTGAGACTGATTGCTTTTAGGAGAACATGCAGTTTATGTACTCTTATTTCTTAGTCTTTTTGGAATACAATTTGAGTTTTCTTTATAGAAGTAAATTCCCCAAGAAGTAATTTCTGGCAGACTGCATGTGCTGCTCAGCGTGCATGGCAAGATAATATGCTAATGTGAGATGCAAGTTGTTGTACTATAATAGTGTGACAAAAAAATAACAATACATAAAGATCTTTTTTTTTCCAACATATGTTGATTTAAGGATTTTTTTAGTTGTATTAATTTGGAAGGAGCTACAGGGATTATCTCACTGTATCCACTTAACATCAGAGAAAATTTGGTACTTCATGAAAAACTTTGAAGATCGTTTTCTGCCTACTGAAAAAATTCATAAGGAACATGGGAATTTCTGGAAAATAATATCAAATGGCTTTGCATATCACGGGTTAGATTAGATCAAAGACAAAATTTTGTATGATAAGCTTAAATAGAGTGGAAAATCGACTTAATCCATTGGTGGCATCTTTGAAAGAATCGAAGTCCCAAACAAAAGGAAGCATCATCGAGGAAACTATGCTAGGATCATCACCCACATTGGTTTCATGTTTATCATAGTATTAAGATGCCTTGATCTGTTAATCGAGTCAAGATCATCCACTTAACCTTAATCAAAATCAGAAAAAAGGCTGACTGGTAGTTGATCACAAGAAGATTGAGCAGATAGTGCATCAGATCAAACTGTACCATGGAGTCACTAGACGATATTAGCTAGGTCATTTAATCCAAAGTTCCAAACAGCTGAGAGAATGGCAGGTACACTAGAAAATTCTGAGTTCAGTGTCATACATGGATTCAGAGGGTAAGGACAAGTCTTCTATTTAACTCATAGATTGATTAACTTGGAATTGGGGCTCCATGAAACTGCTATACCAAGAGACCATTCGGTTGATCCATGAGATTTCCACAACGAGATGAGAAAAGCTGAGAAGGTTGGACATCCCCACCAGGTAGAACTAATGCAGACTAATAACCTCAGTTAAAACCATGCTCTGATGGGTCAAATAGTATCCATGCACTTCACTGCAGAAACAATAGAAAGCCTATTTGATCAGCTATCCAACTAACCCAAGATTATGCAATTTAGACCTAAATTTAATTATTTGCATCCAAAATACAAATAGGATGTCAATCCAAGCAGAGAATACTACTATTTTTGGTTGTTTTTTTTTTTTTTAATTTTGGGTTGGGGTTTGGTTTGTT
>JAOXJP010000003.1:14813572-14836529 GCA_025762735.1 Platanus orientalis | reverse complement strand
TGGTGTGGGGACCTCATTAGGGTTAGTTTAGGATTGTTTCTAAGGTCTGATTTTGTGTAATGACAGAAGTGCCATTTAAGTGGAGACATATGACTAAAATATATGGATGATGAGATTGTGTAGTAAATTTTATGGTTTACTGTTATTGGGAAAACATTTATATCTGACAAAGAGTCTTCTCTTTTAGAGTTTCCAAATAAGTATGAACTGTGTTTGGAGAAAAGTGGTCCGCCTTCAGCCTTGGTAGATATTTCCTGAAGATTGGCCATGACGTTTAATGTGGGTTTATTGAATGAGCCACAGTGTGGAGCTTTGTATTGGATGTTAATTAGTTTACTCAATAAGATCATATTGAATGACCTTTTTCTTTTCTTTCTCCCTCATAATTATACTTTGAAGACAGAACATTCTACTTCAGAAATCATGTCTGCCAAAGGAATAATGCATATATCAGGCATTTTAAAATACGACAACACATCTGTGGCTGAGAAATAAGCATAGAATAGTGTCAACTCATCAATTTCAGAGAACATTAAAAAACTAAGACAAGACCCAGGGGATATATTACTTTCTCAATAGAATTGATTAAAAAAATAAAATAAATAAAAAAGAGGTCGCTTGAAAGGACACTACTTTACCATGAGTAGTTTCATCCAAAGAGAACGGCTAGAAGCCACAGCCACACAAGAGACAAGATTTTGAAAAGAGCTACTTTATTTATGGTTGAGGGAACAACAAGAATTGAGATTGAGAAGCTTCTCTTGTGGTTTGTTAACTTTGTGGCAAAGATGGTGAACTTTTCACTGTCTATGACAACATGCAAGAACATTGAAGACAAATAATGCTGGCACAAGGGCATCTCTTACCATAAGAAAGATATCTTTCTAGGGATAATCACGGGGTATTGGAGGATGAGCCCATAATCTTTCTAAATTTTATCATCCTCCAAAATTTAAGAAAAAAAAAACAATGGTTTTAAATCTAGGACAACATAATTATTTCTCACTCATCTTTTCAGTCTCAACAGCCAAGTCCTACCAAATTACGTATTATTTTTCCAGCAACTCATAGGTCCTCTCATCAATGCTGGCTGAGTTGCACAAGAAAACTTAATTCTCCATGCTAATCACTAATTGCAACCAAATTTTGAATATGACTATTAAAATGTAATAAGGCTGTTTGTTGGGATAAGGCTGTTTGTTGCTGTTGTTATATTGGAGAAAAAGAAAGTGAGGCCAAATTTGCTACGAAATTAATGGAGAAACCTAACAGTTAATCCTCCATAACCATTTTGACAGGCTGTCATAGATGAATTAGGTGGGGGAATCAGAAAATTGGGCACCAATTAGCCAAATTTACCTTCAGAATCCTTCTCAGGTCAACTACAGTTTTGACAAGAAAAAGTCCAACATCAGCCCAGCAGTTGCAACAATTAAGTGGGCTAGGGTAGGGAATGAAAGGAGCAGCATCAAAACATGCCTCGTGTTTTTGTTTACATTATATGTTACCAACATTTTCTTAATAATTTAAATCAGTTTTGGTAAATGGAGAATTGGAGATCTCCATCTTGAATGTAATTTACATGTCCAGCTTATCTGCTTTTTCCCAACTTCAGTGTCATGCTGAACAGGTTATGCTGCCACTGACTAATATATAAAGATATTTCATGAATTTTGCATGAAGGAAATCCCAGATTCAAGTAATTAACACTCACTTGGCAACTTTCTCAGGTGTAACATATAAAAACTTATATTTACAGCAGTCTGAATTCAATTCTCTAAGGATCTCCTGTTGTTCAGACCACTCCATATTCGCACTCAAGTAAGCAGCAGGGATGTTTGCCTAAAATGTTTTAATTTAAAAAAAGAAAACGTAAGTCGCTAATTTGAGCACTTAGAAAGAAAACCAGAAGAAAATAAAGGTGTCATATTAACCAGACATACTAAAATAGAAAACATTACCTGCAACAAATGCATAATTTGATCTTGGATGAGCGAAACCAGAGGTGAAACTACCAAAGTTATTCCTGGACATATAAGAGCAGGAAGCTGCAAAATAACGGTATTCAGTCCATATATAATACGAAATGAAAATTTTCATTTAACTCTTAGCAGATAAAACATCAAACACCATGCAGTGAAATTTTATACTCAGCTGAAAAAAAGCCTAATCCCAACTACTTGGAGTTGGCTACACAAATCTTGTTCCATCATTGCACTATAAGGCCAGATCTTGCATAGATTTATAAGCACTTATGTCTTTCCACATCACTACTACCCAGTAATTTTAGCCTTCTCCTCATCTTTTTAATGCCTTCAACTTACACCATCTCACTCCTCACTGGGTAGTGATTGGTATTCTTTGCACATGAACAACCCATCTCATCAACTCTCTCATCTTGTCACCTATTGGTGCTACCACTAATTTCTTACTATTTTATTCATTGAAAATTCTATCCTTTCTAGCCTTGCCACTCATCCATCTCAACATTTTCATAACAGCTATAGTCATTCTATATAAGTGCTGCTTGTTGGTTGCCCAACATTCTGCTCCACAAAGCATGGCTGGTCTTGTGGCCATCTTATAAAATTTTCCCTTCAGTTTTAATGATAGGCATCAATCACACAGCACTCCAGAAGCACCTAATAACTTCATCCACCCCACTCACATTCTACGAACAAGATCCTCTTCAATCTCTCCCTCTTTATGGTGATTGAACTGAGATAACGAAATCTTGAGTATCTCTTGATTATTAATCTTAACTACTTCCTCATTTCTCTACTACTAATTTTACTAGAATTACATTCCATATATTCCGTTTTTAGCCCAGCCTATCTTGAAACATTTTAATTCTAAACCATCCCTTCAACAGTCTCGTCAATCAAAACCATATCATCAGCCAACAACATACACCAAGAGCCATCCTCCAGTGTATGTGCAGTCAACTCAACCATAACCCCAGCAAAACTACACACACACACAAAAAAAAACCATATCTGATACATGTACTATCCTTGACTGTGCGGGATTCAACACAAATAGTTTATTGTCAAACCTTCAAAAAGAAATCCACCACCTAAATCTGTTAAACAGGTACATTGTTAAGGTATTTTATTATCACTTACCCTGGCAAAACAAACACTTGTAAATACATAGACAAAGAAATCAAATGTCTCACTGGAACAGAAACTGACCAGAAAACTAAGCATATTGACACATGTCATGGAAATTGAACAAACACTATATAAAAAACATAGATTATGTAGCAATAAAACTAGCAAATGCCATTCAAGCCTTCCTCAACCATTGACATCAGAATTTGTCCTCTTTCAATAATCTGGAGTCAATAGCAATGCCAACCATTGAATCAGAACACATTTTTATTCATTGGAGTAAGTATTTGCAAAAGGGGATTATAGGATATAACAGATTCTGACGATGAATGTAATGAATCACCATTAATTTATGTAGCAAGCACAAAACAGAAAGGGGGACTTCACCTGGTATGTTAGGCTCTTTCCACCACCGGTTGGCATCAAAACAAAAACATCATATCCACTCATTGTTGCATTGATAACCTCTCTTTGATTGGGACGAAAGGAATGGTTTCCAAACACTTTCCTGTTATTAGCCTGAAACAGGAAACAATGTACACTAGCCATCAGAAGATGCTGCAAGTGCAAAGAATACAGACAGTGATGTAGATAAGCACCTCCAGCTTCCTGGTCCATGGGAAATCTCCATTACTCCACCTTTTATCATTTGATCCTTCAATATAATTAACTTCAACCAACTTTGGAATATATGGTTCCCTCTCCACAGGGCCTGGTGGAACACCAAACCTATCCACAGAAGAGAATGATGTTGATGACAAATTCCACATTCCACGGCTCTCTGGCTCATTGTGTATGTTGACCTGGGCATCAAATCGCAGAGGATTGATCCGGAATGCACCTACTGGAGGAGTCTCATATTGAAAGCCCTTGGATGCGGCTGTGGACGCTGAAAGATGTGACTTCTGTCTTTCTTCATCCATTGACAAAGAGTGAAGATACTTCTCAAGCTGTTGAATTTCCTTATTCAGCTGCAACCTGGCTATGGATATGTGCACACATGTATAAGAACAGAGATATGATAATTTTGTTGTTGGGGAAAAAAGGATTAAAAGAACTTTTGCAACACAAACAAAACGGTAATGTGAACATCAAAAGGTGGGCCAACCTATCCTGGCGAAGCTTCTCCATCTGTGTTGGAGTGAGGTTAGTAACATTGTCAAGAAGTTCATTTGATATGGCAATTAGCATATCCTTCATCTCCTGCAAATGCCTTGCAGCTTCTGGGCAAAGTCCTAACTGCATCAAATTCAGGAGTCCTGGCATCAAGCTAAATGAAAATTTGAGATGGAAACAAAGTCATAACTGAATGCACAAAGAGATACCTTAAAACCATGATTACATTCCTTGCATAGTTCTGGAGGCAAACATGTTTCACCAAGTCTGGTAACATTATCTTTACTTATAACAGGAGTGAAGGGTGGAGGCTTGGACATTGATGATTGAGGTGTGCAACTCGCTTGATAGTGTTCCAGAACTATTTGGTCAACATCAATATTCTACATCCCAAAGTTCTTTATTAGATACGAAACATCCACATTCATACATCAGAATTCATACCACTAGAGACAGAAAACTGGATGACAATAAGACAACTCAAATTTGAATTACCTTTAGGATGTCATCATCATCAATCTCAGGAATAAAATTTTCCTCAGGCCCATACTTTTGGTCAATGTGCACAGTATGATTATTGGATGAACCATCCATAATGTGTGCATGAGAACTGTACTGCACTGATGCTTCCCTCTCTTTCAAGCACCCTGCACCTCTGCCAGCTTCAGCAGCACTAATCCTGCTTTCTTGCAAAGAATAGCTAGATTCACCAACCACGGCCCTGGAATCACTGAAGTTTTGAGGAGTTTGCAAATTTTCATGTGCTGAACTTTCGGAAGATTTACGAGTCCTGTCAGATGAACTCCATAAAGTAGTTCTTTTGGCATCTTGAGAAGAATTTAATATGTTAGACGACAAGTGGTCCGCACCAATACTCTGAACAACTGGTGCAGTTATCCCGGGTTTTAAATAGTTCCTGCATGTCATGTTAAGGCTAGAAAGAGCTTGCCAAGCCTGCCAAAAGTTTTTCACAAAGTCAATGTATGTCTAAAACCAGTGGTTCATGCACACACTGGAACAGAACAATAAGCATCACCCAGGGATGTGCTGCAACAGTGAAAAAGATCAATATAATCTTGACCATGCTTCTATTTTTTTAGCAAAACCAAGCTCAGTTAAATAAACAACGGGTCTTCTGAAGAACAACAATACACTCAAAGGATAAAGAGGTTAAAAAAAGAGAATGATATGACCCATATCAATAAAATCACGAGTAGGACACGTGTCCCACCATCCCATAACTCCTGTTAAACAATAAATAAAGCTTACCTTTTGGATTTGTGAGCTCTGCAGCCTTTGAATATTTACAATTTGGCAAGCCATTGACCTAAGAATAAATGTAAAGAAGCTTTATGAGACAAACAAATCTCACAGGCAAAAGAAATTCCCCATGTTGATAAATGAAATGCAGATGTAAAGAAGTTTTATGAGACAAACATATCTCACGGGCAAAAGAAATTCTCGATGTTGATAAAAGAAATGCAAATATTATTTCCTGTAATGAAGATACCTTGTATCCAAGTTTACTGCATGGCAGAAGGTTGACAGTCTATGAGAGGTTTTTTCTTCATGAGAATATATTAATATTAAAGGAGTGCAGAATATAAGAACCAAGTAAAATAAAAAAGAAAAAACAAAATTCCCTATGCACGAATAGTCTGAGAAAAGTTGATCAACAACCCAAAAAGCAGTCTTCACAGGACACCTCAGAACTAAAAGTTCTAGCGATGCCAACACTAGCCTAACAGGGAAAGCTACTCCTAATGAACTAATGATGTTCCAAGTTGAATGTCAGAAAAACATGTTACCACTAGCCAATCCTAGACATGGTGTCATGAAGCCAACAGTTCAAGTTTTTTTTTTTTTTTTTCTGACAAGTGCACTTAGTATGAAGTGGCAGGCACTGATACTAAGTTACAACCATAGATGCTGAAACACGAAATCAAAACAAATAAACTTATATCTTAATAAAAAAAGTTTTTGTTTGAAGTTGAATCTTTTTAAAAGTTGTCTTTAATAAGACAAAAATTTCCTCTATTCTTATTGTCTATGTTACTTAGTTGATAACACATAGTTATAGTGTGCACTGTACTAAGTTACAACTTACAACCACAGATGCTGAAACACAAAGTCAAAATAAATAAACTTATATCTTAATAAATAAATAAAAATTGTTTGAAGTTAAGATGTCTTTAATAAGACAAAAAAAAATCCTCTATTCTTATTGTTTATGTTACGTAGTTGATAACACATAGTTGTAATGTGATTGTCTAGCCTTCTTTATTTTCAATATACACATCTAACCTCTCTTCTTTATTCCTTCTATGTATTTGTAATATTCTCAGATGGCCTTTGAAGGAAGATGTGCTGGACACCCTGGAAATCTTGACACTTAGTACCCACTTCATATACATAGCTAACATTGCCACAAAGAGACTTTACTTCTTAGAGGGTATGAGAGAAGTTTAGAGAAAATTCTCTAACAAGCTAGTAATTAACAAAGGACCAGAAAATAGAATCAGGAAACTTCAACAGCCCTAACACAGCTAGGTCATCAAACAGAATTCTACTGAAGGACACAGGAACTGGCCCCTTAGGGAATTTAAATCCCTGAGAGAGAGCTCCAGTCTTAGCCTCATTTGAGTCCAAAGCACCAACTGGGATCAAAAGAGACAGAGAGAATCATAGCCTTAATCTAAATAGCCCTAGTTACAACCGATCCTAAATGAGTCAATACACTTAATTCAAGTTAAGCTTAATCCATCCGCATTTCAGCATCCTCAAATAAAGAATGAATCGGACAGTCTAAATTATAAATATGAAGAGTGTTCTTCCCGTTGCTTTGAATATCCACTAATTCAAAGCCCAAAATTCCATCCAAACAAAAACTCAGTCCCAGCAATAATCTCTATGTAGAGTTGCAAATTTCTGAAATAGAGAAACAACATCTTTCAGAAGTTATCCTATTAAACTCTTCCACATGGCCTAACAAAAAACTAAGGGACCAACTTCCAAAGAAATTTCCCTAAGACCAAGCTCAATATCTCTCTAGTAACACTAAAGGATGGCATTCTTATTTCTTACAGACAGTCCTCTATCAATTACAAGTTGTTTTTCTAATGGACGCTGTAAACAACAGTTAAAATTATATGGAACTAAAAACAGCCCACTCAAATTTGATGGGCTTATGGAGGGGTTTTTGGGTTTAATATTTTTATATGATAATAATTTTTAATTATGTTAGTTCTGAATTAATTTATGTTAGTTTCTTTCCTTGTCAGTCAGTTTGGGGGGTTTTATTTGTTTCCAAGTAGAACAGGTTGTATTTAGTTTTAAAAAAAGTGAAAGTTCAATTTCCGGCACTCTTCTTTGAGCAATTATTCGGTGGGTCAAAACTTACTCAAATGGCTTGAGTTTGGTGTCATTTGAAAGGTTATTCCGTTACCTTTTTAACGAGTCCAAGATCTTGTAAACCCGAGGTAATTTGGAAAAGCTATGGCCAAAATACTGAAAGAGTATCACTATGTGAGGAGAATTGAGTTTTTGGAGTTGTATTTTCTGAAAAGTCTTGTTAAGATTGGGATTCGGAAATCTAGGGTACAAATTTTTATGAATGAATTAAGTTTTTTTTTTATTATTTGATAGTTAAGTAGGTGAAGACGGGTTTTGAACCCAGGTCTGTGGTATGACACCCACAGACTTTACCAACTTAGCAAGCTGGCATATTCTATGAATGAAGATTGAAATTAAAAAAAATTGCTAGAGTTCTTGGATGTGTGATTGCCTCTAACCTAAGAAGTGATTGCTCTAAATCCAAGGTTTGATTGCTAAGGCGGTTTATTCTGGTAGGTATTCCTTCTCTTTATCTATTCTTCTTCTTTGTTCTTCTTTTTCTTTTTTTTATGGCAGATTTCTCCATTACAGCCTTTGTTCTTAATCCCTAACTTGTCAAAAGTTTAATTGTATTTCAAACTTATTTGATCAAAACCGATTCTAGAGCCCACCCAAATAAAACTTAAACATGTTGAAGTATTGTACCTAAAAGCTTTAATGTGATGCAGACAACCAAGCAAGACTTATGTATGTATCCCCACATAAGAGGGCTAGATTCAAGTGTACAAGTTATGTGGAATTATTTAGGATCTTTTAAGGGGGGGGGGTACAACATTTTATGTGTCCATGTAATAAGGCCAATAGTGCCAAGGGAAAATTAGGACTTTTCTCTAAGGTAATTTAGGATTTTAGGGTAATCCCAAAACTAATTTTTAACCCAATTTTTTCAAAGGTCAAAACTTGCCTTTTTGGCTTGATTTCTGGTGTCATTAGAGAGGTTATTCAATTACCTTTCTAACGAGACCAAGATTATGCAAATTCGAGGTGATTTGAGAAAGTTATGACCAAGTTACTAAAGGGTTACCAAATAGTTGTGGGTTTTAGAAGTTTATGTTTTTTAGAAAGTCTTAAGTTTGGTAAAACTTGTGCAATAAGTTGGTTGTTTTAGTAGTTTACATTTTTAGAAAGTGTGGTTTTTAGAAGGTATTAGGATTTAGTAATACTTCGTCTCCAAATTTAGGTGTTTTAACAAGTTTCTAATTTTGTACTTTCTAATTTCTATAGGTTGTAAACATATTTAAAAGGCACCCATCCTTATGTAATAAATCATTGAACATTGACATTGAATTGTGTTGAATTGGATGGTTTCCCAAGAGGCTAGGTATTCTCTTATTTTCTTCTCCTTCTCTATTAGTCTCTCCTTCTCTTTCTCTTCTCCTATCTACTTTTTCTTCCTTAGGAAAACGAGAAATTTCTGGATACATGAACCTTCAAAATCACCCCCTCTACTATTCCCCTTTTCCTGATTTTCTTCAAGGGTTTTGTACCCCTATGGGTCCCCTATAAATCCCCTCAAACTCCTTTTGAATCCCCTTCTTCCCTGCCCGCCTAGATTCAAAGATTCCCTTCTATCCTCTTGAAGCTTCGTTAATGAAGCTTCAAGTTTTCTGAAACTCTGATTTTCCCTAACAAAACTTATTAAAATTTCATGAAATTTGAACTGTAAAGCCTCTGTACACATCAGAAACTGCCCTATAATTTTCAGAATTTTATGCTGCGTCAGAAGGGCATTTTGGTAATTTAGGATTTTTTTTCCAAAATTACAGAAATACCCTTTTGGCTTCTTTTCTTCTCTTTTCTCATTCTAATTCCACATAATTTCTGTTTTATCATACTATTCTCTGATCTCTAAAATTAAGTGGCTACTTGTGTGTTCTAACATTCACTTCTTGATTTAATTTTCTTCCACACTTTAATTGGACAATTATTTGAGGGTCTCGGTAATTATCCTGCATCAATTTTGGTATCTTTATTTATCAAAAAAAAAACGTATCCTCTCTATTGTGCTGCATCACATCTGTGTGAAAAGTTATGCCACCTAGAACATGCACTCTACAAAACCCTCTAAATAACGACTGCAAACTTTCCTTTTTGACCCAAATAACAATCCTAACTTTCTAAAGACTATTTCCAAACAAAACCAAAACAATTAACAAAAATAAACCTTTCCTAATAAAACCAAAACCATATAGAACCCTATGTGTAGTTCATATTCTTCCTTTATTTTCTCTGAAAAAATATCCTCGATGAAATCATTAGCCGCCATGTGTAGTTCATATTCTTCCTTTATTTTCTCTGAAAAAATATCCTCGATGAAATCATTAGCCGCCATGTGTTGGCACTGCATCCATTACTTTCAAATGATTCCCTATCTAACACTTGCCCATTTTTCACAAAATCCAGGTGATAATGCAGCGCATTGTTTATGGGGTACACCACAGCATAAAATCAAAACAAGGGATTTTCAAAATTCATGTTTAAAAAAAAAAAATGGCTAAGTTTATGCCAATTGTCAACTTGAGACAACAATCCTCCGTTATCTGGGCTTGGGACTACCAATGCAACAAAACACTGCCAGATTTTCACAAGGTAATTACATTAAACAAATATAATGAAATAATAAAAAAGTAGGATAGCTAAAAAATGCACATCAAATCAAAAACTTCCATTTTAAGAAAAGTGAACTAAACAAACGTTCAAATGATACTAAAGTCAAGTCAAATGGAAGTTTTAAGAAAAGTGACAAACAAAACTTCCATTTTCCTAAAAACTATCCCACTACAAGTAAAGCTCCTAAGATCTATAACCCTACAAAATAAAAACTGAACTTCCAAAAAAAAAAAAACAATCAAAAGTCCTCACGAAACTACTAAAATTAGTGAAAAGATGGATTCAAGGATTTCTCCTTCATAGGCCCACTGAATTGAATTTTATGGGCTTCAAAAAATATGGACTTTTCAAGCACCACAAGAAAACAAAGATGAGTTGGTCCACCCTTATATCAAATCTCACATTACCAAAAATCTTGATCAAGTTTTGCAATGATGATCTAGCACCATTACATAACTTCAAGGGTCAAACCACGTAGTTGTTCTTCGAAATGAAAATTTGCTAATGTCAAATTTTCTCCCTAAATTAATCTTATGTTCACTTGTTGTTAAAAAAAGAAAAAAGAAGCTCAAAATATGCCATTAGTTTGTTGTATCAGCTTTAAGAATCCAGCTTCTTTAGGACATCCATTTGTCAACTCAAAGTTGTAAATAGAGATTAGTGGAGTTAATTTAAATTCATCAACTACATTCACAATCTCCTCTTCTTCTCCATGTCTTCTACAATTTCGACAACAGCTTGTAAATTAATCTCATCATACTTATTTGGTTTCACCTTCACCTTTGACTTTGGGACAGCTTCCACATTCATTAGGCTAATAGTGATCTTCTCACCATGACAGAAGATAGAATTATTGGCCTTTGTGCTCCATGTCATAAATTTATGGCAATCCAAGCCAAAAGTGTGTAACCTTTATTGCAATCACATCACACCAAATAGAATCCTTCAAAAGATACTAGCATCTATTGGACAGAAACGCAACCTTGTAGAGCCATAAATGCTTCACCACAAGTAACGAACGCTTATTAACAATGTCTTGTGCAAACTCGTTCAAATTGCTCACTACATCAATAATGAGTCTCAACTCAAGTCATCCTCCTCTTTAGAATCTACAAAGATACGATAAACCAAATTAAAAAATGAATCATCCTCCTTATAGTTATCCACTTGCTGTACTTTGGTAACTTCATTAGTGGTTAGATCTTCTAATTCTGAACCCTGCTGTCTCAACGTGCCATCAACCCTTTTAAAGACTAGATTCAATGTTGTTTGTAAAATATTATTCTTTCACTTCTCCAAACTTAGTATCTAATCAGTTAAATTATCCACCTACATTTCAAACTGCATAGGGATATAATCTTGCTGCCCATCTGTGAGTCTTCCCCTATAGTTTCTGCTAATCCTAGTCGCCATAGGTGCACAAAAACTATGATGTGATACCAAGCTGATGCAGGAACTCTTGAGTGAGTAGAGAAACACAATAACAGGGATAAATAGGGTAATAAATTCTAGGTTTAGGAAATAACTTGTGAGAATAAAAAATAAAGTTAATAAAACAAAAATTTAAGCAAATCAGCCATAAGTAATGCAACTGTGGGAAAGTAGAGATATATAGAACTGATACAGATATATAGAACTGATACAAAATACAACTAATGAAATGAAGATAGGTTGAGAAGTCTTAAGGAAATCGATTATATGGTTTGCATATTTTTCTTTCAAATATTAACAATAAATAGCATTTAGAATTAAAGAATATAAAAAATAGCAAATAATAAAACAAGAAATAAAAATTAATAGAATAAGAAAGAAACAGGATAAATCCAATGGAGTTAGCACCACTAGAGCTCTAGGATTCAATACTTATTACCTAGATGCTCTGTAAAGACTCAGCACCTTCAAAGCTTATAGTCACACCAAACCATTAAACCAAAGATTTGAGGATATTTATAATTTTTTAAACCATTCTATCCCCTCCATATTTGTTCAAATCACATCAGATTCACAAGGTCTTGAACTCATTGAGCAGTAAATGACTAATTTAAAATCCTCCAAAAATAAGGCCTAAATAAAACTGATAAAAAATAATACTTCCACTTTCCTAAAAACTATTCCATTACAAATATGACTCCTAAATTAACTAATAAACTAAATAAAATCAAACCAAATAAAGACTAAAACTTGTAGAAAACATAATAATCAACAATCTTAACCAAACTACTAAAGCTAGTGAAACCATGGATTCTTATAGTTCTCCTTTCTTAGCCCTGATGGACTGCACTGATGATCTTCAAATGTGAGCTTTTCAGGCCCAAAAGGAAAAAAAAAAAAAAAAGATGGGCTAGTTCACCCCCTTCATCAATCTAGGAATTAACTACCATGAGTAGTCAGTATTAATGTATGTGGAATCATACATGACGATGAGACAAAAAAAAGAACATTTATGTAATTCTAATAAACATAAGATGGCAGTATTAAAAATAATATAGTCTTAACATATGCAAAAGTGTAAATGGAAGGCACAATGCCAATTCAAAGTTGGCATTTTCTAACCTGGAAATGAAGAATGGTTGATTTTACAGATCTCGTATTGCACCGGAACTCGTAATACTTGCCTCCTCTCTTTGTGGGTTTACATTCCTAGTTAGCAGCAGGAGAAGGAAAACAAAGAAAATGAAAACAAAACCATCAATAATATCAATGGATTAACATAATAATTAACAAATGTGTGTGTGCATAGGAGGGGGGGAGAGGAGAAAAATCTACCTTCTCTGATCCCGCTCCAGATTCAGGAATGTTTTCATAGTTCTTGTACTGTTCTAGCCTGGTTTGTCTGTATTTCTCTCTGGTAATGTTTAAACTCTCCCATGGGATTCCTTGGATGTCTTTTCCTCTCCTAGCTTGTGAAGACGAAGTATCTGTTATCTTATTGTTCTGTAATAAAGAAACCAAATAGATATTGTTGCTAAGAAATTTTGTACTCCTTGAAAGTCCATGCTAACAAAAATAATGAAATGAGAGAGAATTTGCATCAATCCAAAGTAAGCTATGCATCCAATAGAGAATAAAACAAACCATGTGATCATATTCATCGTCATCTGACTCTGAGTCGAAAATTCCTCTACCGCGAAATTCGGGATTCATGTCATCGTCTACCTCCGCCATTTCATAATCATCTGCCATGTTGTCGATATCATCTCCTTGGTACTGGGACATGTTCTACTGAGAAAATAACTCGCAATTATCACAAATTGAAAGATTGAACTTGAATCTAGATAGTTTCCATGTTTAGAAGATTTGAATGTTCTCCGCCAGTTAAGTGTAAAGTAACAAAAATAAATAGAAGAAGTAGATGAAGAAGACGAAGAATCCAACCTTAAAACCACAAGCTTATGCAAACTAATCACCCGAATGGCAAAAACAACCATTTGACCACACATTTACAATATACCCACATACTCATGAAACACAGTGTCTAAAAAAAACCCTATCAAATTCTACACAGGAGTCTGATACGGTCCAAGAAGAAAACCTCAATAACTCAGCAAATTCATTCTTCCAATGGGAAACCTTCATTATTGATAAGGATATAATTAGGGAACATAAAACTCAAGCATGCTTCCATTCCCTACAGCTTATCACCATTTATATAGATGAGGGCCTTCTACTTACATGTAAATAAAAGAAAGCAAATCCTACAATTAATAAATTAAAGAAAGAAAATCCTACAGCTCATAGTGACTCATAGCGATGCATGATTGGAATCTGCACAACTCTCCCTAAATTGTCACCAACATTTGTGATTGCAAATCTCCTTCCTTATTTGTAGCCCTTCTACCTTATTCGGTCTGGAGGATTTAGGGCGCGTATCAATCCCCCCTCCATAAGATAGACCTTGTCCTCAAGGTCGAAAATCAAGGAACCATTCATGCAGTTGCTTCCATTCCTCCCACGTGGCATCCTCGGGAAAAAAGTTAGACCAATGGACCAAAACTTGAGTTGTGGGCAGCCTGGTTCTTCTTCTTCACCATCCGTCGGTCTAAGATGGCGACCGGTTCAAGTTTGAGTTGCCCATCTTCTCCCACACGTAGTAACTCGGACTGAGAAACAACTTGCTGCCCAATCTTTTTCTTTAGACTGGAGACATGAAAGATTGGATAGATGCGTGAGCTTGGTGGTAACTCGATCTTATAGGCCACTTGGCCTATGTTTTGTAGCACATGGAATGGCCCATAATACCGCGAAGCCAACTTTTAATTTCTCCATAAAGCAATCGAAGTATGACTATATGGTTGAAGTCACACATATACCCTATCACCTTCAGCAAAGGAGCAGTCAGTCCGGTGAGAATCCATTAGCTACTTCATGCGTTTATGTGCTTGTTTCAAGTTTTCCTTTATCAAGCAAATCATAGCATCTCTATCATGTAGACCCTTTTCAATGGCTGCCACCTGTGAATCACCCAGCACATACATTTGAAATGAAGGAGGTGATTGGCCATAGACAGTCTCATAAGAAGTCGTTTTCGTAGCTGAATGGAAGGAAGTGTTATACCACCACTCTGCCAGAGTAAACCATTTGGCCCACTGCTTGGATCGATTCCCGGTCGCACACTGAAGGTAATTTTCCAAACACTGGTTCACGACTTTGGTTTGACCGTCTGATGAGGACATCCTGCCACGTGGCAACCATAGGACTCACCATTGCAGAGGAGTCCCCTCTCATTATGGATCGAGTAGGACAGTATGTGGGCCCCACACATATCATACTTTTGGAGGTAATTAGGTGCATTTTAATGGAGGATCAAAGCTGGTTATGTGGATCATCTATTGGAGGCAGATTTGTCCATTCTCTTTTATTTATCTATTAGATTATCTTTAAAGTTTAGATAAGGTAGAGTCCTTTTATAATATAGAATAAGTTGTTGCAACATTAGACATTATCTAGGAGTCCTTAGTTGCATTTATTTTCTGATTTGGGTTTCCAATGTAATTACAATAAGGAATTAGAGTCATATAGGGTGTCATCTTTAAATTTTATAAGTTATATTATAATAGGGATTTGATGTAATCATGGGCTATAAAAAGAACCCACCAGCCACAATTATTTTACACTATTTGAGCAATAAACTTCAGTTTTGTGAGCTGCACAATTTCAGTTGTTCTCTCTTTCAAGTTTGCCTAAATGCGAGTCTGGATAGGGACTCTCCAGATGTGGGACAGGGACTTTCCCACCAAATAACACTCTTTCTTCTTCCTCCCCTCTACTTTCTTATTCTCCCTCTTTCTTCCTAGCTGTACCTGCATTCTCTTGCTGTTACCAGTCCCAAGAAACCTTCAAGAATCAGTCTTGAATGGTTCTTGACTGATTTCGATCACCATAGACCTCAGAAAACATCTTCCAACCCTGCGGTTGAGCCTATTTACTTCCCTTTTCTATATTTTCCCTTCAAGAATCAATTCTCCCCAAGATTTCTGACCTACAGCCACCCTACACTAATTTCCCTATCTGTCTTCTTCAAGAAAACTGATCCTTCACCTCTCTCCTAGTCTACCATGCCCAGGATTTTATTCCTACCCATTTGAAAACCCTTAAACCATCTTCCTTTGCTGTCTACAGTCTCTGCGGCAGCAACAATCCCTTTTCCTTACCGTTCCTTGATTTCCAAGGGGAGATCTCTCTGTCCTACAGTCTGCTACAGTACTCCAATTGAATATACCAATTCATGGGTTTTTTTCCACAAGGATTAATTCTGTTTTGAAGGCTGCAGCAACTTGGAGACAAGTCCTAAATTGAATAGGATTCATCTATTTTCTGATTTTATTAAGGATTTCAAGGCTGGTCGATTGCAACTGGTGACAGGTCTCTGTGGGTTGCTTCTATACTGCAGTAAGAGTATTTAGACCTTTATTTCTTTATCAGTATACATCTTGCTGTCTGGAGGATCTGTTTGAGCCTGAAATCTGACTTGATCAGATCTGATTTCAAACCCATAACAGCCTTGATTTAGTGGCTGTTTGCAACCAGAGATACCAAGTGTTAGGCCTATAAATTTCTGATTTCTATTCTTTTATAACTTATATCTTCCAAAATTCAGCCCTCAATCTGTTATTTCAAGTGTGTCTCAAGTATCCTACAGTACCCTTTATTAACCCTGTTTTCCCTTTACTATTTCAGCCCTAAAACCCCTCTAGGTAGCCTTAATCTCTTCCTAAGTTTAATCCACAATACCCTTGCAGAAATCCTGTTCATCCCTGTTTATCCCTTGCTCAACCTTAAACCCAAAATCTGTTTTAGTTTTAAACCCTAAGTTGACCCAATCCAGTGACCTTGGATCTACTATGTACCTGCACCCAAACAGCCCTATTCTGACCTATCATAGACCTATATTCCCTGCTGTTTACCCCTCTTTACAGCCTACCTGAGAGCCATTGTATCAACCCTTGAAGTCCCAACTCTACCCGTGTCTTGTGGTAAATTAAGTCTTTATTTCATTGTTTGTTTATTGATTTCCAAGTCTGCAGCATAGTTAATTTTGTGCATTTGAGTCTAATCTTGTTTCCATTCTTTATTTGGCTCATTAGCATATTTTAGAGTAGGTTCATTGCTTAATCATCTGAAGTGAACTTAAAATGTGCTTGGATGGAGAGTAGGAATCTAGTTTATCTATTTTATGATTTGTGTAATACCTCAAAGTCTCTTTTGCATTGAATGTTCATGCATCCTGCATCACCGCTAGTCTTAAGATGATAGGCTAAGCTCATGTGAAGTTGTGTGTCTTGGAGCTTAAAAATACCTTGTCAAAAAAAAAAAATAGTAAGGATGGGATCACGGTCACTCACAATAGTAGATGGCATGCCATGTAACTTGAAGATGTGATCCATAAAAAGTTGTGCAACATCCATAGGACCATAGCTGTATAAGGATGGTGCAAGGCAATAAAATGTGGATATTTACTTAATCGATCAACTAAAGCAAATATTACTGCCTTACTGTTTGATCGAACTTTAATGAAGTCCATAGAGATATCACTCCAAATCCTTGTTGGTATTGGAAGTAGTTGTAGTAATCCTAGTGATGCCACATTTTCTAACTTACAACATTGGCACATATCACACTCCGCAATGTATTGTCGTACTTCATTTTTCATTACCTTCCAAAAGAAAGCCCATCTAATTTTGTGAAGTGTTTTGTGAACACTTGAATGACCGTCAAGCGAGCCATTATGGGCCTCTTGTAGGATTGATGCCTTTAAATATGATGAAGGCCCCAATACCAACCATTCCTTGTACCAAAGCTAGTCCTTCTCCCAAACATAACCTAGGCGAGAAGTTGGATCTATGATCAAGACATGGAAAATGGTTCGCAATGTGGTGTCTTGCTTCCACTCTTCTTTTAAAGTGTCTAGCTAATTTGGTATGGGCAAAGATAAAGCCATAGCTTGAGACAAATCAACCATTTGAGCTGTCTCCTCATCCCTCCTGATAAGGCGTTTGTCGCCTTGTTCTCCTTTCAACTACGATACATGATTTCAAAGGCATACCCCATTAGCTTCGACAACCATTGATGTTGTATAGGGGTGGTGATCCGTTGCTCCAACATATACTTTAAACTAAGGTGATCAATTTTTATTTTAAAATGGTGCTCCTCAAAATATGGCCTCAATTTACAGACTGCAAACACTACGGCTAATAATTCCTTTTCATATGTGTAAAGAGCCTAAGACTTTTGTTGGACAAAGCATTGATAGAGAATGCAACGGGACAACCTTTTTGCATCAAAACAGCCCTTAACCCGTTTCCGGAAGTGTCGCATTCAACAATAAATTCGTTAGAGAAATCTGGCATTGCAAGAACATGAGCAGTTGTCATGGCTTTCTTGAGATGATTAAAAACAGCTTTAGATTCGCTTGTCCAATGGAAATTGTCTTTCTTAAGCATGACAGTGAGTGGTTGATTGATTTTTTCATATTCCCAAACGAAGTGTTGATAATATCTAGTGAGACTCAAAAAACATCTTAGGCCTTTCAAAGTGGTCGGTTTAGGCCATGACAGCATGCTTTCAATTTTTGCAGGGTCAACCACTACTCTTTAACTTGATATCAAGTGGCCCAAATACTCCAGTTGCTCGCATCCAAAGCTACATTTGTACCTTTTGACATAAAGCTGTTTTTTTCTCAAGAGATCCAAAGTAGTAGCTAAGAGGGTCATATGCTCACTCCAACTACGCTATACACTAAGGTCATCAAAAAACACCAAAATAAATTGACGCACATAAGGACAAAATACTTCATTCATCAAACTTTAGAAAGTGGTTGGGGCATTGGTCAACCCAAAAGGCATGACTGAAAACTCGTAGTGTCCTTTATGGGTGCGGAACTCTGTTTTGTTCACACTTCACATTAGGTAGACGGACACAAATTTTATGGTAGTCCGATCATAAGTCCAACTTGGAAAAGAATTGAGCACCATGAAGTTCGCCCAATAACTCCTTCATCACCAGAATTGGGAACTTATCATTTACAATGTCACGGTTCAAAGCACAGTAATCAATGCACATCCACCACGTTTTGTCTTTTTTCCACACCAACAAAACAGGTGATGAAAAATGGCTCACACTTGGTCTAATGATTCCTACCAATAGCATCTCCTTTACAAATTTTTCAATTTCATCCCTTTGAACGGAAGGGTACTGATAAGGCCGCACATTGGTGGAATTGCTTCCCGGTTTAAGAAAAATCTTGTGGTCATGCGACCATTGGAGAGGCAACCAAACCGGTTATGCAAGCACATTAGCAAAAATTTCATGTATTTGTAGAAGATCTGGGTAAGCCGTTACCTGATCATTTCCAAGCCAAGTTGGCTCCAACTGTATCACAAAAAGTTGGGTTATTGCTTTGTGTTGTCTTCGTCATCTTTTTCTGCATACGGTCTGCTCCAACAATCTTTATTGCACCACTAGTGGCTCTTCTCAAAACATGTTTATGCCCATTGTAATGAAATTCAATGTGAAGGTTTATGAAGTCCCATATAATGGGACTAAGGGTTGTCAGCCATTGACATGGTATCAAATATCTCGAAATATCTTAAATATCTTCCGACATATGTCCATGTCTACCAAGACTGACACAAAACATTAATTATAACAACAACAAACAGTGTTATCCGAACTATTTGGGGTCGGGACACGAAACATTAATTACATTATAAAAATTCATTTTTTGGTCAACATGATGTACGATTTCGGTGTGAAACGAATATTCCCCTTTCACAGTGTATTATTTTCTAATATCAACATTGTGTGTTGTTATGATAAAAATAATATGAAAAACAATAAATTTCAAAGAAAGTAAAAAGAGGGAGAAAAAGAAATTGAAGATAAAAAAGAAGAAAATGAAGAGAATCTACTTATTCCAATATGCTTATACGGTTAGATTATAAGATTTTTGTCTACCATTATGTATGCATGTGTATTTTAAAATAATATTAAAATACAAGTGTACTAAAATAAACTATCATTCATAATGAATCTATTTGTTTCCTTGTGCATATTTAGTTAGATTAGAATATGCTTCTTAAGTTTCCACGATTTTTTACAATATTTTTTTTCGATATTTCCAATATATATCATATTTTGGCCTGACCGATATTTCCACCGACACCGACGTTTTGAACCTTGGCCATTGAATTTCCAACACCATGTAGCAACCACCTAAAGAAAGTAACTTAAAGTTGGTTTGAAATATTGTTCCTTGCATGACCCATTCGAGTTGTCAGAAAACCGTTGTGTTGGATATCATTAAGCCATTTGCCATTGCAACAAATAAGGGTTGGTATGGTGAATCGAGCATTCAGTAGATTTGGCAACACTTGGATCCAGAAAGTTATGTGCTTCCTAAATCAATGAGTACGTTGATTGGCCATTGTTTGATAAATCCACGGAGACGCATAGTTTGATAAGACAAAGAACCCGCCAATGCATGAACCGAAATTAATAGTTTTTCAGGGATGTCACCTACTTGATCGTTGTCATCCATCTCAACAAATTCATCTTCCTTGATCACAGCTTCACGTTCGAGCAAGTATATTTGATTTTTTTGCAGCGATGACCCATGACGTATTTTTCATCGCAATAGTAGCAATGTCCCCTAGCCCTTCACACATCCATTTTATCTTGAGAGATTTTCTTAACAATGGGGAGTGGGCTCTTAACGGGTTTGTGGATAGGAGAGGTTGGTGCAACCGGTTTGAATGGTGCACAGGCCTTCCACATGACTGCCTCCATTGTTTCTTCTTGTAGCCGAGCAAGCCCTATAGGCTGGGGTAATGTAGATGGGGCAAATAGCATGACCCCATTCCGCACTTCGTCCTTTTACCCACTTGTAAAGCAACTTACAAAGAATTCATCTGAGAGGCCTTTGGTGCGTCTCATGAGGGGCTCAAACTGCTCCTAGTAGAGTTTCATCGTACTCACCTATTTGAGCTTAGAAAGATGTTCAATAACATCATCATAAACACCAGGGCCGAATCAAGTGATAAGGTCTTTGGAAAAGCTCCTCCATGTGAGCTAATTAGTAGTTTCATAGCCTTGAAACCAATCAATAGCTTTTCCCTCCATATGAATGGAGGCCAAATGGACATTATCATCATAGTCAATGTTATGAAAAGTGAAAAACTGCTCACAATGATATATCCATCCACATGGATTGTTGCCATCAAATTAAGGAATGCCAATCTTGGCATATTTTTCCCAGATTGAATCCCTTTCCGCGAATGATCTATGGTTGCCATTGCGAGATGATTTAGCTTGACAATAAGCCGAGTAGCAAGTTGGTTATACTTATGGCTCATGGCAGTCATCCACTGCTTCAATTCCTTAATAGCCTTGGTAATGGAATCCACACTCTCACTAATTGTTTGATTGTCTCTTCCATGTGCTTTCCCTCTTAAGATCTAGTTCCTTCCGCCATATCCACTTTAGACATAGGACAAGATCACCGCTATGATACCATTTGATACGGCCCAAGAAGAAAACCTCAATTAACTCAGCAAATTCCTTTTTTTCCAGGAGGAAACCTTATTTATTAATAATAAGGAGATAATTAGAGAACATAAAACTAAAGCATGCTTCCATTCCCTACGGCTTGCCCTTATATGGATGAAGGCCTTCTACTTACATGTAAATAAAAGATAGCAAATCCTAAAATTGAAGATAACAAATCCTACAGCTCATAGTGACTTGTAGCAATTCATGATTGGAATCTTCACAACTCTATCTTCCTAAATTGTCACCAACAGTTGAGATTGCAAATCTCCTTCCTTATTCATAGCCCTCCTACTTTATTCAGTCATAGAGGATTATTCATAGCCCTCCTACGTTATTCGGTCACGGAGGATTTAGGCACGTATCAGAGCCAAACAATTAAACTAGAGCATTCCTCTTATCTCGTCCAATTAACTCCTTTTTGATAAGAAATTAGAAAACAACTAATAAGGTTAAATCCCTAAATGGGGGAGAGAGAAACCATAAAACCTAAGATGAAAAGCAATAAAAAAATAAAAAAGAAGAATGCGAAGAAACATAAAGAAATTCTAAGAATGGGTTCCTTATGTTTACTCCAGGCAAAAAGAAAACAAGAAATTGGGAAAAATCAAAACATGCATAGAAAAAATCAACAATCATACCCTAAGTATGCAAACACAAAATTAAGAACAGTATACAAAAATTCACGCTGAGAATTCGAACTCTTAAACGTCGAATTGCATGTATAGATCAAAGAGGGAAAACGAACAAAGACTTCCGTGACATGACTCCGCAAGTACAAACATGAAGCCGAAAGAAAAAACTCAGATCTTTATATGTTTACACCAAACCACATCTTCACAGCAGTCAGAAAATAAAGATTAGATAAAAACCAAAAGATCAAACATCAAAACCCTAGAATCAGGAAGACAAGTAAAAAATAAAAATAATAACAATTACGATAACTTTTAAGGTCAACGGTGCGTAAAGAAATACCTTTGAGGGTTTCTGACCAAAGATTTCTTTCTGAGAGGCTCGGAAATCCGATCGAACTTCTCCAGCTATTGACAATGGCGACCTCGATCAGTACCTGATCTGCATCTCAGGTAACAGGCAATCAAGGCGAAAAAAGTTAAAAGAACAAAAAACAGAAAACGAAGAATGCACTTTTGTTCCGGCAACTGGCTTTCTTCCTTCGGAGGTCGCCCCGACCAAATGATATTAGAGCGAAAGCGACAGGTGTGGATAAAATACCGAATCGGTTTACAATTACCACCCTGCCATTTATGGAAACCACCAAAATACCCTTTTGTTCGATAGTGGAAAAAGTTAAAAATAGGGATTTCTACTAAATCGGTTCGAAACTTTGGTGAATTTGCCAAATGATGAGATAAAACATCATATTATTTAAATTGGTTTTTTAATATATAACTACCTTCCTAACACTAATTAATTAAAATTAAAATTAAAATCAGTCATGTAATTAATCCTTTTGTGTACCAATTAGGTCATCCAACCTTAGAAGTCAGGATAACGCAGCAACAAATAGAACCCGTATGTTGTCTGAATTCCCATGAAACCACAGTTTCATAATATTTGAATTCCATGAAACACATCACTTGAAAAGTCACCGAGGCTCCGTCTATTCGTCTGGATTTGAGCAAAATCCAATGGATTTCATCTTCGGATTCTAATGATGAGAC
>JAOXJP010000003.1:14799790-14813472 GCA_025762735.1 Platanus orientalis | reverse complement strand
GTAAAGTAAAACCGTAAAAGTAAAGTGAAATATGATTTCCCTTAACTTTCCAAAAGGTGTTTGGTTGCCAATGAAAAATTGAGGGGAAGTTAGATTTTTTGAAAGTTTTCTATGATTCTGTTTGTTTGTTCATGAAACTTTGATAGGGGATAAAACAAAACGAAGATAAAACAAACTCTTATTTTCGTTGCGTTTTCAAGCATTTGTTTGAGCTCATAAAAAATGTGGTAAAATAATTTGAAAAATTTAAGTTTGTTTCAAATGAACTTTTATAAGGAAAATTTTAAAAAAAATCCGATATTTTTTAACAAAAAATACAAGCTTCATTTTTTGGAAAGTTGGAAGGTGGTTAGGAAAACTTATTTTCTATCGCTACAACTTTCCACACAATAAGAAAGTTGGGCAGCTACGAAAGTTAATGTACAAAATTTTCAACTTTCCATGAAATCAAAGAGAGCCTAAGCCCTGTCCAGTTTTCTTGAATTGAATAAAGAAGGGTTGAAAAGAAAATCCAACAAGATAACAAGATGATTTTCTCGAGAAAATTTTCCAAGAATGATGAGAAAACCAGGTTTTTTTTTGTGGCAACCAAATTAGACTTAAATCGATTATTATTATTATTATTACTCTTTTTAGTTTTTATAAGTAACCTAAATCGATTTCGATCAAGCAAGTGAAGTAAAACAAGAGCAAGCGAGGAGGGGACGACGGCAACGGTAACGTTTGGAGGGGGCAAAGGCGACGGGTTGCGGTATTTGTTTTTCTCTCTTCTTCTTCTTCTTCCACCTCACCTTTTTCCTCGTTTCCCTTCATGTTTCCTGAATTTTTCCTAGCCGAAGGTGTAACGGGTATCCGGATTCGATCGAATATTCGACGGATTAAATCTAATCGAATTCGAAGCCCATCTTAAAAAATCCGTTGAATATCTAATCGAATACGAATATACACAAATCCGATTTGTATTCGCTCCGTTGACAACCCTACCGCCTCAACTCTAAAAAAAATTCTTCAGTTGGTGCTTATCCCTGCCCATCTTTTTTCATTCAATCAAAAGTTCAAAACCCTATTTCTTGTTCGTCCCCAAAATTCTACGATCTCATTTGTTGGTTAGATTTTGAAACCCTAATTTTGTTGCAGCAGACCAGAGAAATAATGGCGACAATAAGCTTGCGAAAGGGAAACACTCGTCTTCCTCCCGAAGTGAACAGAGTTCTCTACGTTCGTAATCTCCCGTTCAACATCTCGAGCGAGGAGATGTACGATATCTTCGGCAAGTACGGTGCGATACGGCAGATACGCATAGGTACCAACAAGGATACCAGGGGAACGGCCTTCGTTGTCTACGAAGACATCTATGACGCCAAGACGGCCGTTGATCACCTGTCCGGCTTCAACGTCGCGAATCGGTATCTGATCGTGTTGTATTATCAGCAAGCTAAGATGAGCAAGAAGGTTGATCAGAAGAAGAAGGAGGACGAGATCGCGAAGATGCAGGAGAAGTATGGAGTGTCGACCAAAGATAAGTAGGCCCTTTGGTTTGAATTTAACTGCTCTTTGTAAGCTCGAATATAGGGTTTTCCAATTTACATTTGCCTTGTATGGATGGATGGATTAATATACTTTCTTTTTGTGTAATTTCTGGACTAGTCATACGGGTTTGGAATAATCCTTTAGGTTATTATGTCTGATTTCGGATTTTTGGAGTTTGATTTTGTAGTTCTTAGTTGCGTTGCCCAATGCCCACCAACTTTCTACTAACTCATTTATTGGTTCTTGATGTGATATTACCTTCTATGGATTTGATTATGGAATAGATTGGGGTGGGAGAGCTGAAGAGCCGGAGGGGAACAGAACTGGAAGGGATGAGGATGGGGAAGGGGATTGGAGTGCCTGGGGGGACCCTATGTGAGTGTGAAATCACATAATATAGATGCACAACACTTGTATAACAGAAATGGCTGTTGAGCTACATATTAATAGATTAGTGTCTTGTGAGCGTGCATTTTGTTAGAATTATAATTTTTTTTTTGTCATATTCATTATCAAAGCCTTGTCCCAACTAATTTGAGTGACTTCAGTGCCGTGTTTTGCTATTCTATTTATTCATGGCCATATCTGTCTGTTTCAGCATGTGCATCAAATCGTCTTTCACTTCTTGATCAAATCCCTTGCTTGCCTCTTCTCTTTTTAGAGCTTTTAACCTGCTCCAGTGCACTCCTTGGTTGTGCTGTCAATATGCAATCCTTTATTTTATCACCTATTGGACCTAGTCCTAGCCCTAGTTTGCCTCTGTATTCTGCATTCTTGATACTCGTCCATTTCAATGTCCTCTTGTCATCTACACTTTTGTCCTGTTCAAAGGCTAGTATAACATTACTAGTGAAGTTTGGTGTTTGAAATTGATGTGGGAGTGGAGATGTTTGTGACCATCTAGATTTAAAAAATGTTCATCTTTCTTTGACAGTCTATAGACATGTTGGAAAGCTTTTTAGGCTGTGTTTGGCCTTGCTAAAATAGACACTTATGCTACTTTTTGCTTAAAATAATCATAATACTACTTTTTTTTTTTTTTTTCTCAATCATTTGGGTAGGCACGCTAAGTACCTTTTGAATGAGCAGACTTTAATAATCTGCTCTAAGCATAGAAAGTTTCTTACTTGCGTATTCCTTATTAATTGTTACATACTGTTGGAGTAATCGTGTGCTTAAAATTTCATGATATTTGGGCAAGTATACAATAGCATACTAAAGTACCCTTCTAATTTTAAAATAATAGAAGATCAACTATGCAATTTTAGTATAAAATAGCAACTAACAAAGATACTCATGTGGAATGTATTCATTGGTTATTTATTTATTAAATGAGCCACAGGGCATAGGATTTACATGGGATCCATGTGACATAGGATGAAGCAATTCTAAACATTGGATAACACGTGCATGTCCAACTTCAAGCCAATGAAAGCTGATAAACTTAGTGAAATTGTCCAAGTTGTAGAGCGTTTCAAGAGACTTATTAGTTTAATTCATGTGATGTTTATTGCTTGTTCACCTATTATATGTTTGTTTTATGGCTAGTTAGCTTTAGAAACCATTTGAACCCTTGCAACGAATTTGAAACCTGGACTGAAGCCCTAAAATCAATACTTCAAGAGTTCTCAAGACCTGTGCTTAGATTTGATTTAATAATTTTTAAAAAAGAGACATTACGTATTGAGTGTCTCTGTCGGGGAGAGACTTTAAAGCCTTGTACTCACTCTTGAAATGAATAGGTTTACCATAGAAAAAACAAATATTCTTTTTGCGTATGGTTTTCTAAACTTGGATTTCTGAGCCTTATTTTTGGACTTTCTGGAAAGCTTTACAACTTGAACGATTTCACTAGGTCTACCAGTTTTTGTCATAGTCTCATGGTCTTGAAGTTTAAACAATTCATTGAGATTCTATTCTAGTTTGTTTATAGTGCTATTCTTAATCACATTATCAATTGATTTGGGACAGAGTTTAGATTGGCTTTATTTGGACATCACTTTTTAGAGTGGACTTAAGAGCTTCTAATTCATAGACATATTCCAAACATCCTAAGACAGTGATCTTGAACAGATGTACCTTCGGTTGTATTGAATTGGTTTCTAAGTCTGGTATGCCTAGCAACCCTAGTTTGGTCACTAAATATTTCTTATTTCTCTTAAATTATGAACAATATCAACAACAATCTAAATTTTTTGGTGCATTTTCTGGAGTACTCTATTTATTGTCCTCAACAAATAGCACTAAGCCATTTAATTTGCTCGATCATATTCTTTTTGAGCAATTCTCTGCTATTTTATTGGGTTTTCACTTGCACTTCAAGTTAGGTTCTGGAAGGATACACGTCAAGTTCTCGGCATCAAGAACAAGGTCAAATTTTCTCTTCTAGTCTACATAGTTTTCCCTTATTGATTTTACTTGGGCAAGGGGCTTAGACATAGGCAAAACATAAATATGTTGTTACACATTCAAAATCATTAAAGTATCACATGCACTTGTAAAGCATATAAGCAGATACAAATATATCCAACAATTATATACACGTGTCACAAGATGTCACAAGATGGATGACCTTGATATCTGACTAGGTTTTGGGTTTTGATACTTTTTTTTTCTTCATGATGTTTGAATGAGCTATTCCTTCTTACTGTGATTTAAACAACATTTATGGGTATCATATTTCTTATGTGAATTGCACTCCTCTTGGGAGAGAAATACGATTGATATAAAACATTCAAAGTACCTCAAGGGTTTTGCAACTTTGTGTCTTCACAGATTAAGATGATCTGTTTAATGCCCTTTGGGTTGCTATATTGCTTAGTTGATGCTTTTTCGATCCATGCAATTTAATATTATGAGTGATGTGGGAGCATAATATGTCGAGAAGAAGAAATTAGAAGGCCATGGTTAGGCCTTAGGGTCTGATTTGTAACAAAGCCAAAAGGCTTAGTCAATTAAAGATTTGAGAGTGGGTATGTTATTGTAATAAGGCCTGTTTAGCCAAGGGTCTTTAGGATAAATTTTATTTTAGGGGTTTTCAATGTAATAAGGCAAGAGTTGGCAAGAAATTAGGGGTTTTTTGTTTGCATGATTAGCCTTGATTTGGAGTCTTTTGTAGACTGATAAAGTCAACAACTGGGACCCACAGTCAACTACACAATTTGGGGTGCTTTGGAGTCCTTTTTAGATCAAAGTGGGGCTCATGTAGCTTTGGTCGACAGTTCACTAGTTGGATATCTTTGGAGTCTTTTGTTAGTAGGGATTCTTATTTTTTTAGAAATCTTTTATGTTTAGGAAGTTGGGTCAAGGATGGAGTCCTAGACTCTAGGGATTTTGTTTAGATTAGGAGTCACTTTTCAACAATATTGTAGGCCTATTTAAGGTACCACACAATTTGAATGAAATTTAGTGATGATTATGGAATTTTGAGTTTGGATTTGTGTGGGGTGAGTTGCGACCCAATCATCTCTCCTCTTGTGGGCTGAAGTCGTGGACTCCTCATGTTCTCTCTCCTCTCCTCTACTCTCTCCTATCCATGAGTAAGTGAGTCTTTCCCTTTCTTTTCTATCTCTTTCTTCTTCTTTTTTTCTCTCTCTAATTGACACCCTCTTTCTTTCTTTCTTCTTTTTTTCTCGTCTTTAATCCCTTTGCTGTTAGCCATTAAAAGTCCATCCAGATTCTTCAAGAACCTGTAAACTCTATCAAGAAGCCTTCTTGATTGAGTTCTTGATTCCCAAAACCTGTCTCAATCCAGAATACCTACCAGATTAGTTGTCATAAACCCATACTAAGATTCTGTTCCGTAGCTCTAGATTTGTCCCTTTGAGACCCCACCTGCTGTCCCCTGTTTAAATCTTTATTTCATACTATAATCTACCCAGATTTTGCATCTGTTGAACCCAGAGTTAATTTCTTATCTGTCAAACCCTGAATTAATTTCTTTTGTAATAACCCATAAACCCAGTTATCCTAATCTCAGATCTTGGACCCACGATTACCCTTCTTACTGATCTGATTTGGCCTTCTAGATATTACCCTAACTACTCTATTGATCTTATTTCAAACCTGATTTCTGTCCTATCTTTAAATCTCTAACCCTTTTGCTTTGAACTCATGAGTGCCACGTCAACTCAGGTACTGTTAAGTCCACAAAATCAGCAACCTGTAGCGTTCTATTTCAGTCCGTAAGTCCCAACCTTTCCTGCTTTCACCCTAATCTTTCCCTGTTTTACCTTTACCAGTACCCTTATATCCATTGTTAGGAGCTCTACTATTCTACATCTATGAGATTATCTTCTACTCTGGAATTTTAACCTAATATAAAATTGACCTACAATTCTGTTATGTATTTTCATTTTCATTTTTATGTCTACTAGCATACACGATTCTTTTTGTTTTCATTTTTTGAATTATCCATTCACGTCACGCCAAATTAACTTATTATGGCCGATTTTAGCATATTCTTGGACATTTGCTTACTTTTGTTTTTGATGCACTAATTGTGGATGTAATCCTCTTTAAAGAGAAGTAACATAAAAGGATCTCTTAGTTATATTTAATGGAATAAAATGCCTATGATAATTTTCTATGGGATTTAATAATTAAACTTTCCAACTGGAAACAACACTAAATATATCTACAAATACTCCATGATTAGATTAAATGGGTTAAAACAACATTGCATAATTAATTGGGCAGACCATCTTCAATAAACAGGCAAAAATATTTGATTCAATCAAATAATCTATAGAGCATGAATATATCATGCATATTTATGATAGGAAGAGCAATAAATGAAGCCCCAGCGGAATACCTTCGAATTCCTTAAAACTCACTGGTCCAATTTCCAATCTCTCTTATGATGGAATCAATTACCTCGGATATGGGTTTGGATCTATCTTCAAACACTTTATAGTTCCTTTCCTTCCAAACTCCCCAAATCACCCCATGCAACAAATAGTCCCAAAACACTTTTACTCAGATTCCTTGCCCACTTCCTGTCCATTGCCCCACAAAGTCTTTTAGGTCATCTGACCACACATGAGATCTACCCATTCATGTAAAAAAAAAAATTGATTCCATAGTGCCTTAAAAAATTTTCATTGGAAGAAATGCTTTGCAGATTCACCATCTTTTTTTGCATAAAATGCACCATTGAGGGGAGACAGCCAAGTAGGGTCTTCTTCGTTGAAGCATGTCCATAATATTTATGCGGTTGAGCATAACCGACCATAAGAAAGCCTTCACCCGAGGCGGAGTCTGGGCTTCTAGATCTTCTTTTTAGGAAAGCACATATTAAAATTGTGGGAAGGAAGAATAGCCTTAAAAAAAGAATTGCAAGGGAACTTCCCAGAAGACTTTAGGATCCAAATTCTCTTGTTTGGAAATATGGAGGAAATAAAAACTTCTTCAAGACTATAAAGGATGGGGCCTAAAATATCAACTTCCTAATTGAATAACTCCATAGAGAAAGTCAAGTTCCAAGAATGACAATTGGAGGAAGGGGAGATCACATCGGCAATAAATGCATCTTGTTGATTCGAGATTCTAAATAATCTAGGTTGGCTAGAGGAAACACCTATCATCCCACCAAATGTCCTTCTAGAATTTGATAGACATACCATAACCCACTCCGAACCAAACAAAATGAAGGAATAATGGAAGAATAAGGACAATATTTTTCCAAAGGAGCAACATCAAAGGAGTAATACGATCCCACCCATTTGGATCCTTCCCATACTTGTTGAGAATGATGGATCGCCATAATGTGCCATTTTCTGTATAGAACCACCACAACCATTTACCAAGAAGGGCAATATTTCTTTCCTTGAGATGATCAATCCCTAATCCCCCATAATCCTTTGGCCGACAAACAACATCCCACCTCACAAGGTGGTCTTTCTTGGCTGCACCACCATCCCACAAGAAGTCTCTTTGCAGGCATCTTAAAATAGACATGTAGTAAATTGGAACATTTAACATGGTGATCAACGGGAGATATAGGACGTCTTCCACCTGGCCAACTTCTTATGGACTCGCTCAACAACAGGATCCCAAATAATCAAAGACCTTTGATTGCCCCCTAATGGCATGCCTAGGTACTTTAAGGGCTAAGACTCCGTCTTACACCCTAAAATTTTCCCACAATGAGCTAAAACCTCTTCACTTACTTCAATACCTACCATGCTGGATTTTAAGAGATTTACTTTGAGCCTCGAGATACACTCAAAAATTTGGTTCAAGTTAAGGATCTGGTCAGTGTTTGCATTCACAAAGCATATGGTGTCATCCATGAACTATAAATGGGAAATGGAAGTGCCTTCCTTACTAGCAAGAAATCCTTGAATAACTCCAATCTCTTCTGCACTCAACATAAGAGCACTAAAAGCATTAGCCACAAGAGTAAATAGGAAGGGAAACAAGGGGTCTCCTTGTCTTAAATCTATGGAAGGATCTAAAAAATCCTTTGGAGGTGCCATTGATCATAATTGAGAAATGAGGATGGTATAAACAACCCATCATCCAACAACTACACCTTCAAGAGAGAACATCACTTCAGTACCACATCTGTGAGATAGAGCCGTAAAGTTTTCTTATCCTCATTCACCCCCCAAAAAAACATTTTACAAGCTTTATATAGTGTCGCACACATACAACTTTCCATCTATTCTAATAAGATTTTTTTGAGAAAACTTAACCATGGGACAACTTAAAAAAAAATCCTGATTTGAAACAAATAAACCCCCTTCCAAAAAAAAAAAAAAGAAAAAAACTAGAACAAAATAATACTCTTACCGAATTCAATAAATCTAGGGAAAAATAATACTTCACAACTGGCCATTTTGAGAGATCTCAAAATTCAGTAAATCTAGGGAAAACCCCAACCCAGCTGCAGGGCATTTTAGTGGAAGCATTAGCTGGGCCTAATGATGCCTCTATGAGTCCACCTGGAACTCAACCTATAATGATCCCGACCAACTTTCCCTAGATTGGAGGAACTTGACTCTGGTGAATGTAGAGCTAATCATTACCTAGGGGTGGCAATTCATGTTGGCGGGTTGGGTTTGTGTCGTGTCAAGGTAAGGGTATAAGACTTTTTGGCTCAACCCTAACTCGACCCATTTATTAATCGTGTCAAAGTGGGTTTGCCCTGTTTTGACCCGTAACACGTTTAGGGTCAACCCTAACCCATTATTTTCATATTGGGTCCTGTCGGGTTCATAGGTTATGTGGTAATTCATCTTGGTGAGTTGGGTTCATCTTGTGTCAAGGTAAGGGTATAAGACGATTTGGCTCAACCCTAACCCGACCCATTTATTAATCGTGTCAAAGCGGGTTGACCTGTTTTGACCCGAAACACATTTAGGGTCTATCCTAACCTGCTTATATTCATGTTGGGTCGTGTCGGGTTCGCGGGTAGTGTCAAATATTGCCACCTGTATCATTACCCAAGAAGAAAAAAAGAAAGAATGTAGAGCTGATAAAACTCTCACAAATCTGAATTAATCCTCAGAAACCAAAGGCAGTAATTCATGTGTTATCCGATATAGGCCGTTCCTTCCATCAAGCTAGGAACTTCTCATAACTGCCATTCCTGGTCAAAACAACCAGCAGCTGATTATCAAGGACATCTTCAATCTCCTCCTTGACCTTAAGAATAGCAGGTATCCTCAAAGACTCCTCATAATCCATCTTCATGGTGCCCCTATGATACAAAGTCAAGTCTTCTGCGTTGAAGAAAAGACTAATACCCAAATCATTAGGTAACTCTAAGAGAATACTAACCTTAAGAAAATTATAAGGACCTATACTCCTAGATTGTAGCTTCTGGAATTTTCCCTTTAAGAAACCTCTTGGACTTAATGCACTCTATCACCATATATCCCTCATCAAACTCCACAAATCTACAATGAGAATCAGCCCTAGTCCTATCTTCCTCCCCCACAACACCATGAAAATCCCACATGTACTGAGCAAAATGGCCTCCTAACTAGGACAAGCATCAATTAGCAAAAGCATTGTCAATGATGCAGACATTGATGACCAAAGCAGGGTCCACATGTGCCTTGATGAGATCCATGGAGGACAATTTTTGGACATGTGGAGTTAATAGATTGTTAATATAGTCTTTTATTAGTGTCATTTTTATGTCTTTTACTATAGTATTTTCTGTTTTTACATATTTAGGATATAGGAGTCGTTTTAGTTTTTGATTTGGAGTATTTTGGTCAATGTTTTGTTATATTAGAAGAGGGCTGGTCATAAATATAAGTTTATATTTTTAGAAACTTCGAAAGTTTTGTGTATTGAGTCTTTAAAAGAGTTGGTCAACGTGTAAGGATTTACTGTTGGAAATAAAGATTTCTTTTCATTGAAGGCCACGACTGGAGGTGTTCTTCAAAACTAGAGACTGGTTTCCCTAGTAGGGAGAATCCTTGGGTTGATTACACTTGGTGAGAGGCCAAGAATCACCCTCTTTTATGGTGAGAGGCTGCAATTTAGCTAATTGCCCTTCTTCTTTTCTTCTTTTCTGGTGTTAATACCTAAAGATTATATTTCTTGAATACTTAAAAAACCCTCATTGTATTCTTGAATCCTTTCAAGAAAACCCTGAAATCCCAATACAATTCCCTGTTTTGAACTAAATCTGAATTCTATCCATCACAAAACACCAAGGTGGACCTTCTGTGGGTTATTTAGTTCCAGGTGGGCCCAGAGAGGCATCATTAGGCCCAACTAATGCTTCCATTATTTTTTATGGTAAAAAAATGCTCTGCAGCTGGGTTGGGGTTTTCCCTAGATTTACTGAATTTTGAGATCTCTCAAAATCGCTAGTATTGAAGTACTATTTTTCCCTACATATATTGAATTCAGTTAGTGTGGTTTTGTTCTAGTTTTTTTTTTTTTGACAGTGAGTCTGTTTTGGGGTTTTTATTTGTTTCCAATCATGATTTTTTATTAAAAGTTGTCCCATGGTTAAGGTTTCTCAAAGAAGTCTTATTAAACTAGATAGAAAGCTGAACGTGTGTGACACTATATAAGGCTTGTAAAATGGTTTTTTTTTTGGGTGTGAGGATAATAAAATTTTACGACTCTTAACTCACAGATGTGGTGCTGATGTGATGTTCTCTCTTGAAGGTCTAACTGTTGGGATTTAGGTTCTTATTCCTTGATTCCAGTTCTAATTTCTTTTCTTCTTTTGTTTAGTTCTCCCCCTCCCAATATGTGTGTGTGTACGCAGCAGATTGAGAAAAAGAAAACACAATAAATATAAAAGTATCAAATCTATGCCCAACAAAAAAAAAAAAAAAAAAAAGAGGTCAGATAAAAAAATTAACACCAAAATTTTCAAAGCATAGTGTTGTATTAACTATTATGTTATTTTAAGTGATTCAAATTTTATCTCTTTGTTTATTACCATTTACATATAAGTCCCTAAATTTGATTTTTCAAGTTTTTCTCTTTTGGTCTTTTTTGCCTGTTTTGATTTTGTTTTTTACACTTTACTCTATTTAGTCCCATATTGGAAATGAAACTCAAGAGTATTGAACTTATATACAATGGTAGGACTTGTATGGGTAAGGGATCCATGGGAAGATAATGTGTGTGTGTGGTTTTTTTGTTTGTATTATGTGCACCACCGACCGAGCCAGGTGGGTGGTGGTGTGGTGTCACATGTTTTCCACTGTTTCATTCTTATCTTTGTTTTCTTTCTTTTTTATTGCTTAAGCTTTGTGACCATTTGAGTGACATTAGAATGCGAGTGACATTGGAATGCACCAATGCTTTATGGCTATATCCTCACTAATGTTTTCAAGTCCCTAAGGCCTTGTCTGTTACATGTCAAACCTTGGGAAAGGAAAAGAAAACTAAAACCACCTAGGAAAAGGAGGGAAAAGGAAAGAAAGGAAAAGGAGGGGAAATTCACTATTCATTTCCCACCGTTTCCCATGTGCATCTGTTACAAAGCAAAGTTTTGTTAGGAAAAATATATATCACAAGTATTGCTGTCTGATACTCAGCAAAGGCGATGGGAAACCTATAAACAGCCCCACAAAAAATCTGACCGCGGGAAATGTATGGTAACCATACTAATGGAGAGGTTACAAACAAACAAACAAAATTTGCTAATGGCTGCTCACAATGCCATTATCATTCGAGGCCCCAAACTTCCAACTGTTGAACTTTTTATAGCCTATAGGTGAATGCCCATTGATACCTGAAGGATTTATACCAGTTGTGAGCTGTTCCCCCATGGTTTCAAGTAACTGAAGCTCAAAACATTAAAAACACAGCGCATCCTAATTTTTGCCAAAGGACCACACAGCCTATCATCTACTGCATACACTGTTTTTGCCAAGATTTTGTGGGCTGAGATCAATCTAAACAGTCGTAATCAACATAGGACAGAGGCTCCTTCGCACATCACATTCTCTTCATGTACTACAATGTCACATAACTCTTGCACATCAGCACACAGGGCTTTATACCCATCAATCATTATATATATATACACACAATAGGGATTACTTAGGGCCACCAATCGTAGAGCATATGCAAAACAGTCAATAACACTACCAGAGAGCAATAATCAACAAATAAAAGAGTTGAGTGGAATCAAAATCCAAAACATACCATATTTGAAAATACCCTGAGGTGGAAAGGAAAACCGTATAAATGATTTGAGAAAATTTCTTAATTAACGTTGAAAATTGGTACATAGTGACTTCATCGGTTTGCTTAATGAGAGATCAAGGTTATGGCTGAAGCAATCACCTGAACGAGTAAGCCCAGAAACAAGTGTAAGCTGGGGAAGATGATTGATCTAGGTTGTAAGGAAGCTGGTGAGTTGAGATGCACTCCAAACCCATAGACCATCGTTCAAATAAGAAAAAAAATCATAGGTGTTGAGATTGCAAAAACCTAGGTTATGGTTGAGCAGTCTTGATGCAAATCTCAGACAGGAAAGGAAAACCCCTAACTACCAAATCGTAGAAGAAGAAGAAGAAAAACCTATTTCTTCATCTTCTCTCAAACCAAAACAAAAACCCCCATTTTCCTCTTTCCTCAAACCAAAAAACGGGAAAAAAAAACACACACACACAGAAGAAAATCGTTGAAGAAGAAGAAGAATAAAAATGGAAAAAAATGTTTGACTTACCTCAAAATCTCTGGTTGAAGATGATCGTTGGGTTGAAGGAAGTAGTTCGCACGGGAGACGGTTTCCCTCCCTTCCCTTTGCCGCCTATTCCGACCCCTTTTGGTGAGAAATGAGAATGGATGCATGAACGGGCTAAAGGGAGGTGGACAGGAAAACTGGGGTTCCCGAGGTGGTATTGGCTTCTTTTCTCATGCGGTATCTTCGTGCATCAGACAGCATGAAAGTAAGCTTTCTCAGGAAAAATACCATGGTTTCCCTCCTTTTCCCATGGTTTGCCTTGTAACAGACAGGGACTAAGGGATCATGAGGTAGGGATTACCACACAGGTGCTTTTCTCTTCGAAGACGAGTCGAGAAGCGATGAGGAGACATGCCTCTACATTTATAGGATGATTTTCGATTAGATATCTATCAGGGACGAGTTTGTGGATGAGGATTGGTTCCTTCCTTGATGTGAGGAAATGTAGCTTTTGCCTGTCTGGTGGCTTTTTTTGCTTTCTCCTTTCTGTTGTTTTTGTTTGTTTGTTTATTTCCCTCGCTTCCTTGGTGATTTTTTTTTTTTTGTAGTGTCTTCTTTCTGCTTTGCTTAATAAAGTCTCGCCATTTCAAAAAGTAAAAATAAAATTTCTGCTTATCCAAAAAAAAAAAAAGATACTCTGCCTCAGCACTAGAGAAAGCAGCTACCGGTTGCTTCTCATAGGTCCCAGGACCGAAACCTACCGAAACCTGGCTCTGATACCAAGTAGAATTTGGTTAATGGGGATGAAATGAAGAAGGAAGAAAAGAAGAAGTAGAAGAAATCGTTCATATTCAATTAGAGCTCAAAACAACCAATTAGAGAAGTATTAAAATTAAGCCAAATAAAGGCAAAAACAAAAATACCCTTTCCCACATATACCCAAGTTACTCTTGTAATTCCGCCAATGTTTGTATCTTCAGACATTGCCAGTCCCAAGCCCGGATAAAGGAGGAGGGTGGCATCAGGTTGAGAG
>JAOXJP010000003.1:14774944-14790728 GCA_025762735.1 Platanus orientalis | reverse complement strand
GGCCAGCCTGGCCCATGCCCACCCCTATTCATGCCGAGGCAAGGACACACCAACATTGACTTCAAATCTATGGAAAAGAAAAGTGGACGATAAGGACTAGCAGGCGTCCACATTGAATTTGAAAAGAAAAGGGGCTAAGGGGCTGGAATAAGGCCTGGTGGTCTTTGTTTCATTTCAAAAGTTACGAAGATAACAATAGACAAACAATAAATAAGCAATTTGACCCACAGTCATTTCAATGTCCTTCACCATTCCTTTTTTTTTTTTTTAATTTTTAACAGAACTTTGCCATTCTTTTTCTAAGGTAAAATAATGAGAAAGAGAGGGTTGTAGGGAAAGCATTTAAGTCCTTCTTACAATCTTAAGATCCCTTTAATGAAGCACTTCAATTTCTTTTTTTGTATTTACTAGCTTATTAGAGGTTCTCACTACATGGACTTGGTCAGCATACATCATGTATATTGATACACTATAAACTTATATTAGCAAGTGAACCCGTGCAAGCACGGGTGAGTGAAATAGTAAAATAAAATTTCAAATGATATTTTGAAAGAAAAAAAAATATTCAGGGGTGGTTGTTTATTATTCAGAAATTAAAAATGAAATTAATTAGTTATAATGATGTGAAGAAATGATGTTAAATTAAAGTAAATTTTAATAAAAGAAAAAAATAAAAATATAAACTTAAAATATTGATACACCATTGTAGATCATAAAAAATATAATCTTCATGGTATATAAAATAATTAAAACTGTGAGTAACATAGTTTTTAATTTAAGACCTTACAAAAAAAAAAAAAAAAAGATTTGTAACTTGAGAACATAGTTTTTAAGAGAGAAATCTATTATTATGAAACTTATAATTGAGATAATGATAAAAGAGGTGGGAGACATTTAAAGGAGAGAGATTGTAGAGATTAAAATAATAATTCTATGGTATCCACATGGTTGAGAGAAATATGGAAGGATGAATGTATTTAAGAAAGAAACAAAGAGAGTTTTAAGGATAAAAGATGAAAAATATGATATAAAGGTTTTAAGAGAAACAAAATATGAATAATTTTTTAAGGAAAAAAGAATGGTGTATTTAAGAATAAAAAAATAGTTTTTGAAGATAGAAGATGAAGAGAATGACGTGGAGATTTTAAAAGAGAAGAAAAAATTTAAGATGTCCATGTGGATGAGAGAGTAAGAGGCATTTTGGAAGGAAGAGAGATTAATGAAGAATTTGTAAATGGTATATAATTAAGATTTTTTAAAGAGAGAGAGAGAGAGAGAGAGAGAGAGAGAGAGAGATACTAAGTAAATATTTTTAATTTTTAGTTAAAAATAACAAAATTAGTAAGAGACATTTTGGAATTATAAGTTAAGCATTTAGGAAAGATGAGAGATCAAAAGAGACATTATAAATAGTGTTGAATTAAAGATTTTTTTTTTCTTAGAATGTGTAAAATAATTAGTGAGAGGTGTTTCAGAAGGAGGAGGGATTAAAGGAGGCATTATAAATTAAAGATTACTTTTTTTGTTGAAGAATAATTTTAAGAGATTTGAAAGCACGAATTCTACTTGATTCACTTTAAAATTTTAATTTTTTTAAAGGAATTAAAAACTCAAATTCAATTTAATAGATGAAATATCTGTAGTTTGATTACCAAAGTTTAAAAACATAAATATAAAGACTTATGAACTTGTAATGCAAATGCATTAATGATGGATCCCCTCATTAAATGTGTTCTAATAGAAGATACCTTAGATACAAAATAAACTTAAATAGGTGTAGAAAATTTTGGGGTTTTATATATATATATATATATTTAATGTTTTTAAACTCAATCACACTACGTACCAAAATGTGGCACATTTATAGAGAGTTATAACCAATTTTTAATCACATAACATTTGTTTTGATAAATCTAATGGTCCCTGCAACCCCCACTCAAAATGTGATTTCTAGTCCCACTTGACGTATTCAATTTGTTTCAAAATGATTATGGAGTAGATGCAATTCAAGTCTGTATGCTAAGCCTAGTGAAGTTTATCGTGAGACCCCCACTTGACTCACTTGAATATTGTCCGTGCTATAGAGAATAACCCATGTCTCATCATTTGTTGTGACTCTCCCTCTTTTATACTCTTGATTTCTTTTTATTGTACATAAACAAATTTAAAACCAAGAGATAAAAAAAATAGAAAGAAAGAACACAACCGAATGAAGATAATGAGAGTGAGTTTTCATCATTATTCCCCACCTTATTAAAAAAGAATACAAAAACTAATGATGAGAGTCCGTTTGAATGTCCACCAAAGTACACCACATAAATTTGTAGGAAAAACAATATTAGGAGAAGGAAATGAAAAGGTTTAGATATAATTCACATTATAAATCACCACTTCTCTAAAATGAAATATTATGCTACAGAGAAGAACCGATTATAAAACAAAAGCATTATAATTTTCACTTCTTTGATGGAAATGATGGACCACTGCAATAGATAGAAACAAAAAATTAAGATAAACCTCAAAATCTGCTTTTCTTCTTCTCTTCTACCTAAAATTGAGCTTATCCTCTACTTTTGTATGTTTCATTCTCATCACTAATGAATAATAAATTGAAGAGACATTAGACATGAGTAATAAATGAAGATATAAATGGTTACACGTGTGGTATTACCATCTATAAGGAAAAGAAAAAAAATCTAGAAATAGTTTTGGAATGTTTTTATTTTAATTAAGTGGATGAATAAAGTGTTTTGAGGAGACATTTTGAATTTTTTTTGGATAAGGAAATATCCATGATACATGGATGAGATACAAGATTAAAGATTTAGGGTGATTTTAGGAGTTAATATTTAGATTGATTTTAGGAGATAGGATTAGAGACAATAAAAAATGTAAATAAATATAGACATTAGGGAAGAGATGTTAAACATGACTAATAAATGGAAATATAAATGGTAACACGTGTGGTATCACCGTGTGTAGAGAAAAAAAATATATAAATGGTTTTGAAATGTTTTTATTTTAATTAAGTGGGTGAGTAAAGTGTTTTGATGAGACGTTTTGAATTTGTTTTATAAGGAAATATCAAGAATCTGGTGAATCAACAGGAACTCCTAGAAACACCTATCTGAAATTATTTTTGGAAAATCATTTTTGATTTTTTCGTCCTTTTTCTTATAAATACATGTCACGGTGTGGTTAAACTCAACAGGAAGTTCCTATTGATTCCCCAATAGATGATCCTTTCCTTGAGATAAAATATTTAAGATTTAGGGTGATTTTGGGAGTTAATGTTTAGAGTGATTTTAGGAGATAAGATTAGAGATATGAAGGAGTGTAGAAAAATACGGATGTTAGGCAAGAGACATTAGACATGAGTAATAAATGGAGATATAAATGGTAATATGTGTGGTAAGCAAGCAAAGAGAGCTGCTACATCAGCATCCTTTGCTTTGTATAAATTATAGATTTGTGTCCCCTCCTAAAAAAGGAAAGAAAAAGAAAAAATATTATAAATCTATAAAAGTTAAGGGATAAGAGCTAAGCTTAGCAACTGAGAAATATTTTGTAATGGGCCAAAATTGTTCGCCATGCTATTAAGGACAAGAAAGTCTTCTCAATACTAGAATATATTTAGCAAGCTTTAATCATACATTGTCATTTTTAGGAAAACCAAGATTTTCTCTTTTGATCAATGGCAACTCGACAGGCTCTTTGAAAGTAACAAAGGATTGAGGAAAGGAAATCACATCTCCCCATGCTTATTTTTCCTGGCTATGGAGATATTTTCCTTTATTCTAGAAAAAATAAATGAAGCAAAATGTGTTGTTCTCATCTCAAATGTAAATGTCTAAATCTTTGACACTTGGTTTTTGCAGATGACCTTATGATTTTCACCAAGGCAAACATGGGTTTTCTATCAACTGTTAACAATTGTTTGGAAATTTTTGCCAAGATATCCAGGGTTCAGATAAATAGAGATAAATCATCTTAAATATTTATAGGCATTTATGACAAGATAAAGGAAACTTTGAGGCATATTATTGGGTTCAGTATCGGACAACTTCCAATTAATTCCTTTGATTGTAGGGAAACTATCATACCAAGATTGCATTCATATTCTTGACAAGATAAAAAAAAAAAAAGGAGAGAATAAATGGTTAGAAGACCAGACCACTCTCTTACGTAGGTAGATTGGTTCTTATTAAATTCATCATTCAAAGTGGTTATCTTTATTGGCCAGGGCTCTTTGGCTTATCAGGCGGGATCATGAGCTAAATTGAATTTCTATATTCAAGATTCTTATGGGTTAGGAAAGACCTGACTAAAAAACTTCATACTCTCAGACATGATCTAAAAACCATATGAGAAATGAGGGCTTAATATCAAAAAGGTGAAAGAGATGAACTATACATGTATTTTCAAGAAATTGTGGTAGATTGCTTCCCACAAGGAGAGCCTTTGGGTAAATGGGTCCATTCAAAATACCTCAAGTACTAGTCCATATGGACAATTAGATAAAACTCAAATCCCTCATGGGTGTGGAAGAAACTGTTACAAGCTCGTGAAGTAGCAAAACCATACATCATTTGTCTAATAGGGAGGACACCAAAACCTTGTTATGGCTGAACAATTGACACCCAAATGGAATCCTGATAAAGAGATATGGCGAGTGAATCAAACTTGAGGATGGATATGACATATTATCCTATGTTTCTAAGATTATTCAAGAAGGGAATTGACACTCTGGCCCTGCTAGATCCCATCATCTCATGGAAGCGTTGTCTATGCTCCAAATGTGGATTGTATGCATCATTCAGAAGAAAGATAAAGTGATATGGACAACAACTTCTATAGGTGAGTTCTCAATTGAATCAACTTGGGAAGTAATAAGGTCTTCAATTACCAAAGCTGATTGGCTTCAAGTGGTATGGTTTCCCAATCATATTCCCAAGTATAACTTTGTGGCATGGAGAATTATGACCAAGAGGATTCCAACCTGAAGTAGGTTATGTAAGATGAAAATACTAAGAACATCCTAATGTTGTTTATGTTGGAACAACATGGAAACTCTTGATCATCTATTTTTTCATTGCCCCTTCTCAAATGAAATCTGGAAAAACATAATGATCAAATTGTGTCCTTTCAGAAGGTGGGATCACACATATACCTATGAGTATAGATGGATCCAAGACAAATTTAAAGGAAAATCTTTGAATGCATTAGTGCAAGACTAGCTTTTACAGGAACCCTCTACCACTTTTGCTAAGAGAAACCAAATAAGATTTGGATCATTCAACCGAACAATTGAAGGGATTATTAACACTATCATGTTTAAGGTTTAAGCAAAGATGAAGGACTCAAGTCAAATCTGCACAGTGAAGACAATCTAGTATCAAAGCATATTTTGGACTCTTGGGAATTGGAGAGTATACCTACCCTAGTAGCAAACCACACTTGCTCTTGGCCGAAACCTCAAGTACCATTCTACTCTCTCTCTCTCTCTCTCTCTCTCTCTCTCTCTCTCTCTCTCTCCTATGATGGATTTCTCACTAATGTGAGAGGATGTTATGGTGGCACTATTCGAGATTCTTAGGGAACTCTGCTAATGGCCTATACTGGGACATCATCAAATCGGAACATTTTGTGGATTGAGATATTTGCTCTCCACCATGCAGCCTTCAGGAATGTTTGAAAAATAGAGATTACCATGGATTCTAAAGTTGCAATGGACATCATTATCCAGAAGAACACATGCCTATGGAAGTTAATTACCCAAACCATGCTTCAAGCTTTGGAGATTCATTAGATTAAGCATATCTAGAGAGAATCAACAAGCCTGGTGATATTTTAGCTTCACTTTCCATGGGTGAAAAATAATTGACTCTAATGCCTTTGGATTTACCTTGTAATATTCTTGAAACAATTAGAGATGATGCAACTTAATTTAAATATACACGTATGGAATCTCTGTTTATTGGCTTAATAAAAATACTTACTTATCAATTAGAAATGCAACTGGGTGTCTACGTTTTTTTTCCTCGGTAAAACAGACTTGCATTAACTAGAAGAACCTATAGTGTTTGCCCTCTCATACAAGATGAGATCTCTAAACCAAGGAGGGGACTGAGAGACCCAACATTCAGATAAGGCTGATTTTAAACCATGTTTAGTGAGTCCACTGGCAACACTATTACAACATCTTTTAACAAAAACAAAAGGATATCAAATCAAAGCAGTTTAAGTTTTTATTTTTATTTTTTATGAATCAAAGGAATTTAAGTATAGTTTACAATCCAAAATGATACTATGGATTGACCAATTAAAGAACTCCAAATCTTCCTTGAGAAGAGTAACGACTTCTAGGGAGTCCCCTTCCAAGATAACATTCTCAAACCCCAAAGAATGGGTTGTTTGTAAACCAAGGCGGGGCAACACAACATTCAACTTGAAGATGAGACTTCATCACACACTTCCTGACAGTTGCAAAAGAAGATCACCTTCTTCATTTCTAATAATAATCTCAGTCGCAGCCGATAGATGAAAGTGAAAAGCTACATCAAAATTTATTTTAAAGCTACATTCACTTGGAAGAATCCACGTAGAATTAGCCGATACACCCTCTTTTCATGAAGACCAACTTTAATGTACTTTGATTTGTTTGCCTCTAAAAGTCTAATAGGGAGTACCAGGGGAGCTACTTACTTTTGTGGGTGAAGAGGTTTGGTAGCATTTATAAAATTCAGAATGTCCAAAGATGTACCATCTCTTGACAGTGATGAGCATGCTTGCTCAAGTTGCCAAAGAAATTTACCACAAAACTAGAATAATTTTTCCTAGTTTCTAGTTCAATCTCATTGGGTTATTTGATTTAGTACACTATTAAGAGTTATAGGGGCATACAAAATGAAGTTGGCAGTCTTGGGTTTGGATTAAGCAAGTACATAACCAGGAAGCATTTAAGCCAACTTGGCATACAATGAAAGTCTTTTAGAAGTGCCACTTGTCTTCAATAAGAGAAAACATTGTAAATTAGACTTTGAACTATTATTCTTCTTTTTCTTTCCACCTTATATTTTGGGGTTTTCATGGTTGCAAGGATTGGCAATTTTGTCAAAAAAAAAAACACATGTTGAACCCAAGAAAAAAAATGAAATATTCATCATCTTGTCGATGTCTATGTCACAATTCATAATATATTGATGGAAATAGAAACTAAGGGAAATTAAATCCAACATGCTTCCTTGGATTTAGATTTATAGGAGCATAACATTGCACCATGCACATGTGTTACTCCCTCATACAATTTCAACACACACTCTCATGCATGCATTATATAGGCAAACACATGGTTATGGTAGTTTCCTTAGCCTTTAATGGAACAATGAATAAAATTTCCCATACTATGCCGTCAACAAGGAAGTTTGGGTTCCTGATAACTCTCAGTATAGAGAGCTCGGTGTATTAGTACCAATGAGGAGGTGACACATATACTAACTATAAAAACATGTGTATGTGGTCATGATTGATTACATCCAACCCCTATGTATCTTATATGTTTGAGACTAGTGAACATGTATAAATTTATTGTATAAAGGTTGTAATGGTTGGGAAATATCACAACTTCTCATCGATAATACTATTTGAATAGGAATCTCTTTGGGAAGAGCTGTGTTATCTCCCAGCCAATATATTCTTATCTATTTTCGCTCTCATGAAAAGTTGTGTATATAACTAAGGCTGTCAACTATCCGCCTAAACATCCATTTTCGATTAACGCGAATATGAATGCATCTATATCTGATTTGTTTGATAAATATTCAATTATAAATGAACCAAATACGGATATGTGTACATCCACTCTGATTAATATTCGATCGTTTATATATATATATGAGATATATACAAGAGAGAGAAATAATGATGGAATCAATTCTCTCCCACCTAGTCTTGTCTTGTTTTTTGTTTGTAATGCAACACAAAACCCTAAGCTTTGTGCAAGAGCCGATTCCAATGTACCATTGTGTGTATTATTTATCTCTCACGAGGAAATGATATTTAGGAAAATAAGCATCATTGTCTTGATGCTTTAAAGGAAATAAAAGCCCTATATTTTAGGGCTTGGTTAGTTAAAGACCAAGGCAAAGAGAGACTAGCAAGGGGTCTCAACTACAAAACTCGGTGATGAAAAGGCTAAGAAAGAACTCGTGCTTCTCGTAAGCTTCATTGCCACCTTCAACGTTTCCATGGCAACAACAAGATCACTTGAGAGAAACCTATATAAGTTAATCAATAGAAACAACATTTGCTTTTGTTGGGTTTCTCTTCGTCAAACTACACAACCTATATGGGTGTTGGATTGGTATTGAAAAATTTCTACTTGATGTCAATGAAGAAGAGGAAGGCATTTGTGTGAATCCACTAAAAAATCTTGTGAATCCATTTGAAGCTTGTAGTTGCCGTTCTCATAGAAGAGTGAGAAGCTTCGACAAACCGTCAAAATATGTTTCATTACTCAAAACCTTAATTTTCTGATAGAAAGTGCAAAAGGATATATCCGAAATTCATTTAAATAAATGATTACAACTATAAATTCTATTTTTAAATATCCATTGATATTTGAATTCGCATCCGATATTCGATTTACTAGACAAATACAAATACAAATATATCTATATCCGCTTCATTCGTTTACAACCCTATAAACAACCATACATATATAATTGTCATACATACAAAGGGTTATTTAAATAAAGGGGTGTTTTTTCCCTCTTATCAATTGGAGAAGCATAAGTAGATGAGGAGTTGGATTGTATCCCATATCAATTGGATGAAAATTCTCTCTTATCCCATTACCCTCCAGATCCTTAAACTTTTGTTAAGTTTCTGTGAATTTTGGTAGTTTGACACGTGGAAAATAATCAACAAAGTGAAAAAGGTGAAGTTGGTGTTTTTAATTTTTTCACCACATATCGACCACTAGAATTTGCAAAACATTAACAAAAGTTTAACCACCAGGAAAGGATCTAAGCCGATCTCATTCTTATCTTAAACTCGTATATACTTGTCTAAACGTGTGTGAATGATGTCAAGTCTCACAACACCACATCACAACCTAATCTAGAATCGGTTTGTTTGAACAAAATCAAACTCAACCCACTAAAATGGTTGTCAAGATATGAAGGCAATGTATCATGGTTCTTATCTTATCGGTGATCTTTGTGGGACCGTCACTAGTAAGGGATATTCTGTCATAACAAGGGGTGTTTTAATAATATCGAAAGAAAAAAAAAAGGTACTTTCTTATGTGTAGCAGAGTTACAAAAACACCACTTAGGCCCCATGTAATTACCAAAATATCCCTTTGAAGAACACACGTGGCATTTATCATTGGTAGTAAAGAGAGCTATGTGAGTTAGTACAGTGGATACACTTACTTTTCAAGAACCAAAGGATTAATGAATAATTGTAACCCAATGAAGTAACTCTAGTTTCAAGTTGGCAAAGGCTTAGGAGCCCTGAACTTGTAGGGCACACGCCATAAGTCCATAATGACTTCTTTATGGCACCATCCCCTAACTTTAGAACCCGCAGTTTGACAACTGATTCCATCTGGAAAAAAGGGTGGAAAAAAGGGTACCACTTAAACTTTTAAATGTTCGATTGAGATGAAGGGAAAATCATGTCACTACAAAGCGAAGTATGAGAGCTAAGTAATTCAAATCTGATTTTCACATGACAGTTTAAAAAAGAGAGACACCCATGTGAGGGCACATTGAATTGGAATCCACAAAGGGAAAAGGAGTAATTACCAAGAAACATTTGGGGTTTGAATTATCTCTTGTTGACTAGAGAGACATCACATCACCATCAGCCCAACATGTGCCATGTTGCCTTACAAAAGGGTATCCCAGTAAATATACATGGGTTAAAGCACAGTATTATTATAAATACACTACAAATAAGTACATGCGTACGCAGCATCTCTTCCATTTGGGGCCACAAAGAGTGTAATTAAAGGAAGTTATTAACGTAATTCTATAATAAATATGTCCCTGTGTATTTATAAATACACCCTTTGTCAGTGTCACTTCCAGGAGACGGACTGGCGTGTTACGGTCCACTCAGACTGGAGATGATGTGAACGAACGGCTCAATTCATCGGGATGATATTGTATGTACCACACCTCTGATGGGAGTGGAATGAATTCACTTTTTAGAGGTTTTTGATTCCCCCTCCTGAGTGGTCACATCAAGAGTGTGGTGCACTTGATATGGCACCCATTCATCAGGGTGGGTGGGTTTGGATTTTGGAAGGAAGACACAGAATTTTTGGAAGCTTGCGTTGAAAAAGGTATTTAGGTAAATAAATAGGGTATTTATAGACTTTTGCTTACTGGATTACCCTTCTTTACCTGGCATCGTGTCATGCATTGATTGGTTACGGCGTAGTAACTCTCCAGTTTTACTGGAGATGATTTGGACTCACTCGACTGGGGGATGGGCCATGCAGAAGGCCTGCCCGTATAAAATAAATAATACAGGTCATGAGAAAATCTATGTAATAATTTTTAAGAAATTTGGCTATTTGGCTTTTGGGTTCCACCTCGCTTGTCCCACTGCTAGTATTTGGATTCTAGACAATAACGACTGAGGAAGGATGGCGGTTATTTAGATTCAGATCGGATCATACTACAAGTAAGTACAATGGGTTGTTTTATTTTTTTATGGTTAGAGCAATTGTGGATTCTATTTCTATAGTTGAGAATTAATTTTGGAAGAATTTGTCGGTTTAATAAGAGGGGTGAGCTCACTTTTCTTTGCTCTGTTTATGCAGTATAATTTATGTTATTATTATTTTTTGGGTGGAAATGTTGGTACATGGTTCATGCAAGATGTTCTGAAGCCAATTTTTTTTTTTTGGGCTCTGGGATCTGATGACTACTATTTTCCAGGTTTTGTGTGTGGGTTTTTTTTTGTTTTGTTTTTGTTTTGGTATCAAAGGTGTTTTCTTTCTTTCCTTTTTCTTTTCCTTTTGAGGGGAAATGGTTATTCTATGTCATTTAAAGTAATTTTGAGTTGGGATCTTTGATGGTTTTTTTTGTGCTCATGTTTATGGTTTTGAGTTTTGGGGTCTTTGTCTTAGGGGATTTGTCAATAGAGGTTAAAGAAGGGTTTAGTGTTTTCTTATTGAACGCAGGCAACCCTTTAAACCCGTTTGAGTGTCTTCTTTAGAGTCTTTCCCCTTTCCAGAAATTCTGTGTAGAAAAGAGGAAACCCTTTGAGCTCATTTGGAGACTTGTAAGTTTACTGGGTTTAATTAATTTTGGGGGTATCTCAGGTTTCTGATTTTTCGGTTTGAGTTTAGAGATGTTTTGGGAATTTAGGCAGTAGAGGTGGATTTGTTGTTAACAGAAGCACTAAACTTTTGTATTGTGGATTCTAGGGTTGCTAGGGTTTTTGCAGCAAAGTTGTGTTTTTGAGGTTTGGATGATAGATTTAGGGTGACGGTTGAATGGGGATTCAGACAATGGGGTCTCAAGGAGGTGGTGGTGGTGGTGGCCAACAGTCTCCCTTACAGCCGTTGGGTCGGCAAGGCTCGTTGTATACCCTCACGCTAGATGAAGTTCAGAACCAGTTGGGAGATTTGGGGAAACCTCTGAGCAGCATGAACCTCGACGAGTTTCTTAAGAATGTCTGGACAGTTGAAGCCAATCAGGCCATGGGAATGGATGTCGAGAATCCTGCCACAGATGGCCAACTTGCTTCGGCCTCTACTCTGCAGCGTCAGGCCAGCCTGACATTAACTGGAGCTCTTAGCAAGAAAACCGTAGATGAGGTGTGGAGAGACATCCAACATGGGCAGAAGAAGAATAATGAAGAGGAGAAAGCTCAGGAACGACAACCCACTTTCGGTGAGATGACATTGGAGGACTTCCTGGTGAAAGCAGGGGTTGTTGCTGAAGCTTCTTCAGACAAACAAAATGCTCGTCCTGGCACAGGGATTGATCTAATGGCACCGGCCCCACAAAATCTCCCACAGCAAGCCGAGTGGTTGCAGTACCAACTCTCTACTGTGCAGCAGCAGCAGGAGCAGCAGCAACAACAACAGCAAAATATGATGGGGGTTTATATGCCAGGCTGCCCAGTCCTCCAACCTCTGTCCGTGAGTGCAGGCCCTCTTCTGGATGTGGCATACCCTGAGAACCAATTCGCCATATCATCCCCTTTAATGGGCACATTATCAGATACACAGACACCTGGACAGAAACGGCCAGGAGATGTGATGGAGAAGACTGTTGAGAGAAGGCAGAAGAGAATGATCAAGAACAGGGAGTCTGCGGCCCGATCACGAGCTAGGAAGCAGGTGAGTCTTCAGCTTTTGTTGTTTCTTGAAATCCATTATCATTGTTTTTCTTTATTTCCACCATGGCCTTAAAAATACATCTGGCCATGGATAGGCATACACAAATGAGCTGGAAAACAAAGTTTCGCGTTTGGAAGAGGAGAATGAAAGGCTCAAGAAACAGAAGGTAAAATTTTATCATTTTTCTCGTTGCAATTTTCTTTTATCTGTGCTTTTTTTTTTCCTTTCAGTTAATCTTCTGATGGTTACCATTTATTAATGATGTTATTATTTTTTCCCCTCTATTTGCAAGTTGTTAGATGTTATGGTTAAACACATTTAAGGGAAAGCACGATAAAAGTAAGCCTGAAATGTTTTGTATATGTTTTTTGCTTTGAAAAGGAAAAAAGAAGAAATTTATTGAGGTTTGGATTATTAATTCTAAATGGCCTATGTTTTGTGTATTTGATAAGCCATATGCCTCACATTCCAACACAGGGTGTTGGATCACAAAGTTGTTTTAATTGCACAAGATGCAGGTGAAACTTGTAAGAGGTCATCATAACCATAGATCACCATCATTATGTGGCACATATGATGCTGATAGGTATGTATCTTCTCATAAGAGAATAAATCAATCTAGATCAAGTTGGTTTTGGTCTTATAGATGTATTGGTGGATCATTGATACCTTATCAGTGAGTTGATCATGAGAATGTAGTTCGTGTACAGCCAAAGCATCTTCACATGGGTCCTATCCTTGGATTTAGGGGTGGCAATTCGTGTTGGCGGGTCGGGTTTGTGTCGTGTCAAGGTAAAGGGTATAAGACTATTTGGCTCAACCCTAACCCGACCCATTTATTAATCGTGTCAAAACGGGTTGACCTGAAACACGTTTAGGGTCAACCCTAACCCGCTTATTTTTGTGTTAGGTCATGTCGGGTTTCTGGGTTATGTGGTAATTCGTCTTGGCGAGTCGGGTTTGTGTCATGTCAAGGTAAGGGTATAAGATGATTTGGCTCAACCCTAACCTGACCCATTTATTAATCGTGTCAATGTGGGTTGACCTGTTTTGGCCCGAAACATGTTTAGGGCCAACCCTAACTTGCTTATTTTTGTGTTGGGCCGTGTCGGGTTTGCGGGTCGTGTCAAACATTGCCACCCCTACCTGGATTGTATCATTCCAACCTTACATCAAAGTTTGATTGTCATTAGGTTACTAACTTTAGGATGATAGAAGCTGAGTCTTAGTAGAAGTCTTTTTAAAATGGGAATGGGTTATATATTGAATTGGGAAGTGAGTTATTGTTCTAATAGGATAAGGAGTTTTTTAGTAGATACTATAACTATTGTTATTATTATAATAATTATTATTATTTTGATTACTATACATAACTGTTAATGGTAATTAGGATTGGTAAAAGTGACTGAGTTTGAGTTGTAATTTATTTAGAAGTCTTGATTAATTTAAATTTTCATCTTGTTGATTTCTTATATCAACTATTTTGGTCAGCTACGTGAATCGTGTTCCATGTCTGACACAATTATATTAGATTTTATATATATCTTTATATTGGCCCTAAATAGAGCGGAATGGCGGAACAGGATTCGTGTAGCCGACCCCAAATAGTTGGGATAAGGCTGTTTGTTGTTGTTGTTGTTGTTGTTGTTGTATATATCTGTATATTGTATAACTATTTTCCAATCAGAATACACACTTTTCCTTCATTGTTGTGTTCTGTATTAAATAGGTTTTTTTTCTCCTCTTTTTTGGGCTGGTGCAAATGTGCAACAATTAAGCTTTAAGTTGCTAATTGTTTCATCTACTTTGAAGCTAAAGACAGTGTATTTTAATTTTGCGGCATTGATTCGATAGAATTATCAATCCTCAAGCTTTGACAGTTTTATTGTTTCCTAATTTGGGGCTACATTGGCATGCTCTTGTGCCTCTAGTATCTTCTAACTTGTATATTTTGTTAGCATTATTGAAATTTTCTTTAATGCGCATTTTTTTTTACATATTAAAAACCAGAAAGTGAAAAGAAAGCACAATTGAGATACCCATTACAAGGTTAAATTCTAATGTAGATACTTTGTAGATTTCCTCATACTGGTTTTGGACTACAAGCATCCATCACCCATTGTATGAATGATCAAAAGTTCTCATGGTTATTTGAGATATGCTTGTCTTAGTGCTTTTTTACTTCTGAAACTGACATGTTGGCATGATCATTCTAGGATTTATGTAGACACCAGTGTCAATATTAGTCATGAATAGAAGCACTCTGAATCCAATAATCTAATGGACACACACACACACACAGACACAGGCACATGCCTACCCACCTACACCCCCCCCCCACACATGTGCATGCACACGATGCACACACACACACCCTTTCAATTCTTTGAAGCCCAAGGTGTCTGTAATGTTGGAAGAGTCACCTTCTATTTTTATACTAGAAAAAAGAGTGGGAAATTTTGAGACCATACCAGAGAAAGCATTTGCTTCTTTTGATTCCTTTTGCTTGATATGGCATTAGTACTGTATCAAAGTTGAGCCTTGGTTGTCCCTAGAGATAAGCTGCTTCATCATGATTGCAGAAAGCATCTTATGCAGGATCAAAAGGGAATTTTTTTGGTGTTTTGAAACCAATTTAATGGAGGACCAAGGGAGAATAATTTTGTTATATTTTCAAGGGTTATGGTAAGTTCCTAGTTTATTTGTAAGGGTTAGGGTTTCTGATTTAGTTTTATGAATTGGGTCTAGGTACTAAAGTAATAACTGAGTTTTATAAAGGATTTAAGAAATAAGGTTTATGAGATAGGACTAGGGTTGATATTAGGACTATGTAAGAAGTTCAGATTTAGCTAGAGGATTGGAAGGGATCATTGGTGTTAACACTTCCATCCTCATCCTTACAATGTGTCATGGATTGATAACACTTCCATACCGACAAACGAATGATTCTTGAATTCTATTTCAATTAGTTCTTATTCCGATTCTATATGGCATGACATAATTTCTTGGAACATGGCACACATTTTACTGGGTTATCCATGGTTATATGATAGAGATATGTATCATAGTAGGGAGCTTAAAACACCTATATGTTTACTCTAATGATATGTGATTCCACAATTTTCATGATTTTTGCTTGGTTTCCATGGTATGTTTCCATTTTTTTGTGGGTACCGAAACCATAACTCATTGAGATGCTATATTGTGGGCTGCATGGTTCTAGTGAACAAATAATGATGCAGCATCTCTACATTAATTGGAAAAGAGCTACCCTCTTTAGAAGCCCAAGCCTAAATTTTGCCAAGGAAAGAAGAAAGGAGCAAGTGTCTATGGTAGAGAATGTTTTAGAATCAAAGGGTTTTAGGATAAGCCGGACTAAGACAGAATATATGGAATGCAAGTTTAGTCAAAATAGGA
>JAOXJP010000003.1:14763357-14774844 GCA_025762735.1 Platanus orientalis | reverse complement strand
ATATAGGAGGTGTCCCTAAAAAATAAAAGACGATTTTTGCATTAATCACGATTTTAGAACATTTTTGAGTTATTTACAATTTTGCCACTAAACTAAAATGACTCTAACTTTCTCTATAGAACTCTGTTTTATGAATCGTTTATTGTGTTGGACTCTAGACTTCGAAACCTTTCTTTTGGTATATTTTTCATAATAAACTTATCAGGTTTACTATTTTTATCTAATTTCAAAGTTTTCCTATGTTTTTAGGTCTATAATTTTATCATAAAGACAAAAATAATGAAAATGCATAAGAAAATCTTGGGTATTACAATAGGAATGATGTCTATGTAGGATAAACGACTAAGATTAGTCAGACTATGGATATTAACAACTAATGTATGTTGGGTTGATTCATGACTAAAAAGTCCGCTTCAAGATGGGATTCACGATTAGACCCCGATACATGACTAAAGCCCACTGAGTTGTGGTTGAGAAAGATATGTGGTTGAGCTCGATTCATGAATAAACTAAGTAATGAATTAGCTGGGCTTAGTCGCAGATGGCCCGATACCCAAAAATATCCGAAAAGAAGATTATCAAGAAAGCTAGTCTGTATAGGGCCCCATTAACTCGCCTTGGAAAAGGTCTAATCACGGATGGAAGCCTAATCCAAATTGATGTCCACAAAAATGAGGATGCATAAGGGTGGTATGTGAGATGGGATGGGAGCCCATTATCATTATAAAATCATGATGAATAAAACTCATATGGGCTTAGTGTTGAACAATTGGGTAGACAAGAGAGAGCAAATTGAGAACAAAGAGAAGAAAGGAGAATGAGAAAAGGAAGAAGGAAACCATAGACAAAAGACCTCTCTCCTTAGATCAATTGCTCACTTGTGGGGTTTTTCTTTGCTTTGCTTTCTTGGGTTGAAGATCACCTTAAACTGAGTGTGTTATTATAGGAGAACCTCCACTCGGTTGATGGTCAATTCTTATCATCAAATATAATGCTTATCTTGCTAAGGGAATACTCTACTAAAATTTTCATAAAGTTTGGACAAATTATCCAACCATAAAGGGCAATAAATTATGTATGAGAGGTATCATAAATCTCTTTAGGGAGTGCACCTCATTGAGAGATGGGACTAAGTCTGAGCTTGGTTGTATCTCAAGGTTAGTTTGGCTATGGTCCTATGAACATAAAAATGGGAGGCCTCAACTTTCCTTAAGAAACACAATAATGACACCTCATTGTCTCGGATCAGTCTGGTAAGAACAACATCTGACTTGATCCCTTAAGAGGTACGTAGGCTGCTCGAGGGTATGGTAAGGCTCAATGGCTCAACCCTAACATAAAGACCCTAAAATCCACCCCTAATATATGAATGAGTTTCATGAACTCGACAACTCTTGTAGGTGATCTTGACTTCTAGGTATCCTACAATAAATCAACAGTGGTTTCTTCTTATTTTCTCAAGGGTGTTCTAGTCTATGTTCTTCTTCTTGACATTATTAATAGTCCCATCCTTTTTTGTCTTCTCTCCCTCACCTTGTGTTTGTAACTCCAAAATATTTACACCATCACTCAAAACCAGATTTTTATGGCCAAAAGTGTAAGTGGATTTGAATACAAATATGCCTATATCCGCTCCATATTCAATCTATTTAAAACCCTACTCTAGACATTCCTACAACTTGATTTACAAGGTGTGGGTTTGGGTTTGCCTAACCTAAAGCGCTACACCAAAAAAGTGAGTAAAAAAAAAAAGCTATAGAGGCCACCCTATTCTTTAATGCTCTATGAAGGAGTTCATATTAAGAGCCCTATTGTTTTCTTCAAAGTTAAGACTTTCAATCTAGTTTACTTAAAGGGTGGTCCAAAAAATGGGAACATGTGTCACATGTTATAGATTCTTGTTTTGAGTGCTTAAATACAAAACATTGGTCATTAGATACAATATTAGGACATGCATCTAGGGCTGCAAATTATCTAGGGAAAAATCTGGACCTGCCAGCATCCAATCTGAAATAAGCACATCCGGAACAATGAATACTTGGTAGAGAGAGAGAGAGAGAGAGAGTTAATAGTGAGATAGAGAGTGTAGACCATTGTTTTATAGAGGAGCTTAATTTAAATTAAAACAAAACATGTTATCAGTATAGCATTCCATTGAAATTTGTTTCACATGGTGGCCTAATTTTTTTTAGAAACCTATTTTTGTCAGTATTCTACTATTCTTGCAGTTGCGGGTTTGTCTACTGGGTTCGCTGCCCATGTCTTAGAACTTTACCCTCTTAAGTAAAGGGTTTATATCTTGTATTAACAAACAAATCAGTGTGCCCATCTTATGGTCAGATATCCATCTCCGTATCTGATTTCTAGTTATTAAAACAGATCTGGAGACAGATACATTTTTATATGTCCCGTCAAGTATCAGATCAATGGATCGGATACCGGATCCATGTACATCTGGTCCGTCTCCAATCTGTTTACAGCCCTACATGCATCATGAGTGGATATTGTACCATTGCACAGACCCTACCCATGAGTGGATATCGTGCTTAAACACAAAACATTGGTGATTCCATGAAATCGGCCTCTAGTGGGCTGCCAATTGGGATGGGCAGAGGTCAGTCCAAACTCAGCCTGAGCCCAAATTTTGCCCGAAGTAGTCATCCTAAACTCAGCCTGTTCTAAAATAATGGGCTTTGGGCTGAGTTTGGGTGTCCAAACTTAAAGATCATTCAAAAATTTGAATTGATAATGAGTTATTATTAACACTAAATACCATGAAAATATGCCTAATTAATTAAATTTAAGCTTATAATGGGGCTCCAAACTTTCCTATATTTGTTAGGCTAAGTTATACCAAGTTTGGGCCGGCCCCAAACTCAACCCAGCCCGGCCTTTCTATTTTTCTGACTGGACATGTCTTCGGGGCAGCCCGGCCCAATTGACACCCTTAGCCATAACTGCTTAGAATGGAATACATACGAAGGTCAGGGGTAATTTAGGTGCTAAAAAAACTGAAACCTAAGGTCCGCCATAACTAAGAAATGAGAAGTAGGAAAATGAAGTTTAAAGGGTTTTGGTTCTTAGGGTTTTAGAGATTGATTGGGTTCTCCCTGCAGCCTGTACACTAGCGAGAACCAGGGTTTTAAGAGTTTTTGATTTCTCATCAGAAGGTGCCGAAAATCATCATGTGGGCACTTCGTAGAGCTGCTCATCCTCTCAGGTAATGATCGTTCGGTTCACTCCCTGCTTTTTCTGTCGTTTCGTTTTCGTTTTCTGGCAGAAATTGATTATTAATCGATGAAATCCTCTGTTTTTTCGGCTTGTATTATGTGGTTCGTGGGTTTTGAGTAGCATTGATGATTTCCTTTTTTTAATGCTATCTCTCTCACTTGTGCTATCTCTATGAAAATTTTAGTAGTTTGTGGGAGTGATTTGAGATGGGATTTGTCTTCTTTTTCTTCTTCTTTTCTTTCTCTTTTCCCCGCGGGGGAGAGGGGGCTTCTCTTTTTTTTTTTCAGAATTATATTTACTGGGAATAACTCTTCAGTCGCTTGTGATTATATGTGAACCCTTTCTCTACGGGAACAAATGTTGAATTAGTGTTAACCGTTTAACTTGTGTATAGTTTTAGTTTTTTCGAAGGAGGCATAGGCATTTTAATTTACCTTATTTATATCTCTTCCTTTTCAATCTCTTTTCAATTAGCACATTAGTAGAATTACTGTAAATGGCTAAAATGGATAAGTTCTTCAATTTTTTGATTTACCATACTCTCAGGAGCCAAGGATATCGCCTAGGGGTCTCTCGAACTTGTTGTGCTAAATCCGTTGTACCAAGTGATGATGCAGAAAGCAGAGTCAGTATTTTGGAGCCTACCCAATTGATATTTGGTAGATGCTTTCTCCCAAAGAGGCTTCACCACACTCCATCTGTTTATGATAAATTTTCTAGGAGTCGCACCCTTAGTTCTCAGGCTGGTGCAAAGAACAGTGGGGATGAAGATGACTTGGAGGATGGGTTTTCTGAGCTTGAGACACCAGCAAGCACAGACAAGATCGAAGAGAGAAACGCAGGGGAAGAAATTGACGAGGAGTTAGTTTCTGAGCCAGATCTCTCTGATGATGATTCTGAGGACAGTTTAGATGAAACTTCTCAAACTGTGCTCGACTTGTCGGATGCTGAGATTTCCACAATTGACTCACAGAAGAAAAGGGTTCCTTTGGAGTTGTACAAGGTTGTTGTGAATGCCCCACGCTTGTCAGTTAATAGTGCCCTCGACAAGTGGGTTGAGGATGGGAATGATTTTGGGCGGTCTGAGATCTCATTGGCTGTGCTCAATCTTCGGAGGCGCCGGATGTATGGAAGGGCTTTGCAGGTATTTTAATTTGACCCATTCTTTATTTTGAGATTTTCTTTTCTTTAGCAAGTATTGGCTCTTGAGTTGATCCTCGTCTTTATGAATTTTATTATTGTCCATAAACTGTTTTTACTAGTCAGTTGCAAAGGACTACTTTAAGGAAGAAGTAAGAAAATGAACTTAAAAACCATGGTCTATTGGTTATTATGTTGTACTGCAGTTCTCCTAAATTTGCAGTCATTATGATATTTTTTCTAATTCAAAACAAGTCCTTATGAAATAAATTGATTTTGTTGGATCTATTCAAAGTTTGATTGGCTTTCTTAACTCTTCATTTAGTTAGTGTGTTATGCTAACTGTCACATCTGATAGACATATGTTATGTGCTATATTTAACAACGTAGAATTGAGAAAATGGAAGAATGCTGCCTAGTTTAAAAAAAGAGGATAGAATATTACCATTGATTTTTCTATGATAAGAGAAATAATATGTATTCCAGAAAACATCATGAACTGTGGTCCCTGCTTCTTAAGCTGACGTAATTGACAGTTACGAGATCCACAATATGTCTGCATGACAAGAATAATTTGGGCTTCTTCATGGGCCAAACTTATTCATTATTTTGATGGTAACATCAGTCAGGCCTAAGGTAGGAGTTAATGACTTGGCTCAAATGGGATCTACTTTCCACTATAAGTGGTTGAGTCATAGAATCTAAGTCTATGGTTGTGGGAGTCCTGAATTAATATCTTTCAAGTTAGTATGTTGCCTGATTTCTTCAATATGGCTATGGTATCCGTGTTGACTCTTGTCAAAATCCATGCTGACGCATGTCATATTTTGACTTTCTCTTTGGATTTTATTGTGATATTTCTAAATTTGTTTTTGATTTTGTTTCCTAATAAAATGTGGAACATCTACCATAGAGTAGTAATTATACTTATACAAGTGTATCTTAATTGGATCTATTTACCCTCCTATATATTGGTATATGATACTACTCATAAGATGTCACATTATTCGATTCATCGACCATAGAGTAGTTATCCTTATCATATTAACTAGTTCTTGGTATATAACTTATTACATGTTGCTTTATCTAATTCATCAAGATTCTTGTTTCTTTCAAAGCATTGAAATATTTTTCTAAATCATCAAACCCTATTTTTTTAAAGGGTTTATTTATCAAACATTTTATCCTTGTAGAATTCTGACAATCATATCTATTTTGCTGCAACATAGAAAGCAAGAAATACAACCCAAGAAGATGACAAGTACAAGATGTGTAATTAATTTGTTGTGGTTTGTAAAGTTATAGATATGTCATCTCTTTCTAAAGAAAAAAAAAGTTTAGATCATAGTTGCTGGGAAGCTGGGTACAAGGTGGGAAGCTTGTTTGGGAAGCTACTTCCATTCCACTTCTCCAAGTAGTGGGAAACGTGAGGCTTTCCACATTTTGGAAGCATGGTGAAGCAAGCGGGAGCTATTTAGGGAAATGAGTAGAAGCCTCTAGAGTAGAGAGTAGAAATGTCTAGAGAATCGATTGGAAAGCAATCCAAGAAACAATATTTGATTCTATTTAATGTAAATCGTATACTGTTAGCATTTAATAAAATATTATTTATGAGATTAATAATGATTTTGTAGGAAAAAAAAATTTAGCATTGAATTTATTATTTTATTCCAATTCAATGAAAAAGATTCAAATCCAATGGTTTTTATACAAGGTCTTCTATAGTTTAACATCTACAATAAATCTTACGTATGGTAAAATCTAAGGTATAACTGGCCATATTAATAACAAGTGATTTTCATATTGATTTATATGTCATGATTCTTTGTTACTTACATAGTATAGCTTTTAAGTTTCTTAGTACCTTTTTTAAAAGTTTATTCACTTTAGTATATTGTAGTTGAAATTATTGATTGTAACTTATACTTATTTACTTTATTATCATTTTTTTGTTTATCAAGTATTTATTGAGCCTCGGTTCCCACTTCTCGTTTTCGCTTCTCATTCTTGTAACTATGTTTAAAGTATACATGTATACAACAACAACAAATAGCCTTATCCCAACTATTTGGGGTCAGCTACACGAATCCTGTTCTACCATTCCACTCTATTTAGGTCCATATCAGTTGTTAAATTACAAGCGATCATGTCTCTCCTTACTACTTCAACCTAAGTCAATTTTGGTCCTCCTCTAGTCCTTTTAGCACCTTCAACTTGCATCATTTCACTCCTCACTAACACAGCCATTGATCCTTGTTGCACATGACCAAATTATCTCAATGGACTTACCCTCATTTTATCACCTATTGGCACTACACCTAATCTCTTGTGAATGGATTCAGTTTTAATTCTATCCTTCCTAGTCTTGCCACTCATCCATCTCAACATCCTCATTTCAGTCACACCCATTTTATGTATGTATTGTTTGTTAGCTGCCCAACATTCTGCTCCATAAAGCATGGCTGGTCTTATAGCTGTCCTATAAAATTTCTCCTTCAATTTTAGTGGTATTTGTTTATCACATAACACTCCAGAAGCACCTCTCCACTTCAACCATTTTACTCTAATTCTATGAGCAACATTGTCTACAATATCCTTCTCTTTATGCATTGATCGAACCAAGATAATAAAAAATGGTCACTCCAAGGTATCTCTTGGTTTTCAATTCTAACTACTCCCTCATTTCTACTCTTAGTTTTGCTAAACCTGCATTCCATATATTCTGTTTTAGTCCGGCTTTCTCTAGTCCCATCATTCAACACAACATCATTGACAAACATCATACACCATGGCACCTCCTTCCATGCGCCTAGTCAACTCATCCATAACTAAGGCAAAAAGGTATGGGTTCAATGTGCAAGTCTACTGTGATTGCAAACTCACTTGTCTCCCCCCCAATTGTCTTAACACTAGTTATCACTCCATCATACATATCTTTAACTAGGCCAATATATTTACTTGGGACTCCTTTATTATCCAAAACTACAAAATGATCTCTCTTGATAATCTATCATATGCCTTATCTAGGTCAATAAAGACATGAAGATCTTTCTTCTTCTCTCTATACTTTTCCATCAATCACTAAAGTGGGAAAATATAGAAGGGAATGATTAATCCATGACCCAAGGTTAGTGATTTTAATTGTGTAACTCTTATTATGATTGTAAGAGGCTTTGCTTATGATTTAATGGAAAATCAGAATTTGTTTAGCCCACTGCCATTTTTTTTTTAGTGGTAGTCCATTGCAAATTGTTTGGAAATGATGATTATAATTTTGAAGATGCGTTATATCATTGTCCCTACTTATAGGACCTCACTAATATTAGGAAGTACCTGATCCTTGAATGGATAGAATGATGATATATTGTCACCATTGTCCTCCTCTGAACATTATCCGCCTTCCATTTAATAAGCAAAGTGTATTAATCAGAAAGGGACAAGTACCCATGAGTACGGAACCCCAGAAAAGCAGATAAATTCAACCCCTGACAAACAAGCAATCAAAGCCCGATAATCCACTCCCACTTAGTAACAAGTTATGCCTCTTTAAAGAGGAGCAATTCGTACAATGGAATGTTAAAAAATAAACAAGATCTTTGGCTCTTGAGGAAACTATGAAGCTTGGTACATCAATTTTATTTCGCCATTTCTCATGACATATCACAAAGAATATTATATATAGAAGGTATTGGATTGTGTTCTTGATAAATTAATGTTTGTGTATGGATCACACGAATTGAATTCTTCTATTTTTCTCTGTCTAGGTTCATATCTTCATTTAAAGCACGAGGCTTTAACATTTCATCACTAAGTCCACATTCCATTCAGCCTTTGATTTATCCTTTAGGGTCTTCAGTTTGCATAAAATCTCTCTCTGTCACTATCATGATTGGTTTTCATTGAACATGTCAAACCATCTATTTGTTCACCTAATGGCTTTACTGATAGGTTCTCTTGAATATTGAGTAGCACTAATACTTGCAGGATATCAAAACATGACAGGAGATGTATTTAGTTTAGAGTTATACTTTATTTAGATGTCTTTTTAAGGAATTCTTTGTAGTGAGGTTTGTCTATAAATATCGAGGAGATGGAGTGACATTATATAAACAATTTTATTTTACGAATAAATGAAAAAAATGGGGTATTTCTCTCCTGATTGTTCTTGCTTTGTTGGTGGATTCCAAGGTACTGTTAGTGGTCGATTCCATTAATGATAATTGTGGTAGGCTCTATGGTTTAAAAACTCGGGATTGGGATCGCGATTGGATTGGCCATACAGATCACATTTTCTATTTTCTATTTTACTTGTTAGGAAATTGGTTTCTTTATGTAGTATGAATAGGAGCCTTAAAATTCGGGATCTTATTTTTCCAAAACAGGGAGATGCAATATAATTTGAATTTTCTATCTAAGCATTTTATCTATTTCCCTATAGATATTTACACAGCTTATGTAATCAGGTGATGTTCTTGTGAGCTTCTAATGTGGAATTTGATGCTGGTGGGAGAGAGTGAGCACAGTTTTGTTGGCCGTCTCTTTGAAGGAAGGATGTGGATCCTGGAAGACCTTAATTGTTTCAGATTGAACTCTTCTGCATTTTACTTCTCTTTAGAAGCTTTTGTTTAACGAAAAATTGCTTTCTTAAAGCTTGAGGCAGTGAAGGAATGAATCAATAAACTTATTCTTTTATTTATTTTTGGTATTAAAGATCCTCAAATTCTGATTTCTTAGTTTCTTAATCTTTTTCTTTAAAATTCCACCCTGTATCATTTCACTAAATCAGGACCCTACCATTCAACCCACCACTATTCCTTGTAGTTCAATACTAGATTCCTTAAATCCTTAGACTCATCTATGTCAATTTCGTCATCTACGTCAATTTGGTATCAGGGCCTTGGTCCTATATCAAGTAAGATCTCATTTTGTAGCCATAATGCTGAGATGTCTCCTAATGAATACAAACTTAGCACACGAAAATAATTAGTGACAAAAACACCCAAGCTGGATTGGCTTTGGTTTACTTGTTTTTAACTAAGCACTTAAGCCCAAACACTATTGTAAAATAAATTAAAAGTTATGAGATTGTAATAAGGCTTATGAGGTCATAAGAATTGATTCCATGTGAAACAGGAGAAGAGCAAAATTCAAGACTTAATTTGTCTCTTGGGTGCATTTTTGGGTTATACTTGTTCTTTTTGGCTTTTTTTTTTTTTGATAATTACTTGGTTCTTTTTTGCTTAATGTTTTATTCCAATCATCATATATATAATTTCCATTGGGTTTTATTTTCTTTTTTGTTATTTAATTTGATTTGCAGCTCTCGGAGTGGTTGGAGAAAAATAAGCGGCTCAACTTTGTTGAAAGAGATTATGCTTCTCGCCTTGATTTGATTGCCAAAGTTCGTGGCCTTTATAAGGCTGAGCAGTACATTGGGAAAATCCCAGAATCCTGCAGAGGAGAAGTAATTTACAGAACCCTTTTAGCTAATTGTGTCTCTGCTAACAATGTGAAGAAAGCAGAGGAAGTGTTTAACAAAATGAAGGACCTGGAGTTCCCGGTGACAGCTTTTGCTTGCAATCAGTTGATCCTCCTCTACAAGAGGCTTGACAAGAAGAAGATAGCTGATGTCCTATTGTTGATGGAGAAAGAAAATGTCAAGCCATCTCTCTTCTCATACAGGCTTTTATTAGACACAAAAGGCCAGTCCAATGACATAACGGGAATGGAGCAGATATTTGAGACCATGAAAGCCGAAGGGATTGAACCTGACATCAATACTCAAGCTTTGTTGGCTAAGCACTACACTGCTGCAGGGCTCAGTGAGAAGGCAGAGGCGATTTTGAAGGAGATGGAAGGGTGCAACCTGAAGGAGAATCGTGGGACTTGCAGGGCCTTACTTCCTCTCTATGCAGCCCTTGGCAAGGATGATGATGTGGCGAGAGTCTGGAAGGCATGTGAGTTGAATCCCCAGCTTGAGGAGTGCCTAGCTGCCGTTGAAGCTTGGGGCAAGCTTGGGAAGATAGAGGAGGCAGAGGCAGTCTTTGAGAAGATGTGTAAAAAATGGACAAAGCTCTCATCTAGGTACTATACCACACTATTGAAAGTTTATGCAAACCATAAACTGTTGGCTAAGGGGAAAGATCTTGCAAAGCGAATGGCAGATAGTGGATGCCGTATTGGCCCATTGACATGGGATGCACTTGTCAAGCTTTATGTGGAGGCTGGGGAGGTAGAGAAAGCGGACTCAATCCTGCAGAAGGCAACTCAGCAGAACCAGATGAAGCCGTTGTTTAGCTCTTACATGGTCATCATGGAACAGTATGCAAAGAGGGGTGATGTTCATAATGCTGAGAAGATGTTTCACAGGTTAAAGCAATCAGGATATGTGGGTCGGATTCGGCAGTACCAGTCTCTTCTGCAGGCCTACATAAATGCCAAGGCTCCCGCTTACGGTTTCAGGGATAGGATGAAGGCGGACAATGTTTTCCCAAACAAAGCACTGGCAGCGCAGTTGTCACAGGTAGATGCCTTTAAAAAGACAGCAATGTCAGATCTTCTTGATTGAGGAATGGCAGCTGGCTTTGAGATGGGATCTGAGCTTCTCTAATTGCTTCGCCCCACCAGGTTGGAAGTACTTTGAGCTCTGATGATACTTGTTTCTTGTTGCGGCAGAAAGTATTATATTTGCAGAAGTAATTTGCTGTTTTGATTTATTAAGCTTATATACAGAAATTGTAGGCTTTGCTGGAGGTGAACACTTTAGGTTCAAAGTAGCTTCTCTTTTCTTTTTCATTTTCTTTATTTTGTTTTAATTCTATCAAGTTCAATTGCTTCTGTATCTTATCTGTTCTTAATTCCAGATGGAACTAGCTTGGCTGTTAAAAGTAGCACTTCGTTAATAACTGTAGCCTAATGTTTAAAATGTATGTGATTGGTCCATGGCATTAATTTAATTTATATTATTTTGTGTTATGTCAACCTCCCTCTTAAGGCCCAGTCCGGTTGCCATGAATTGTGTAGAAAAGAATAGAAAAGGAAATCCCACAAGAAAAGGAAAGAAAAAAATCATAAGAAAAACATGAAAAAACCAACTTGTCATGGCAATCAGACAGC
>JAOXJP010000003.1:14733247-14745732 GCA_025762735.1 Platanus orientalis | reverse complement strand
GACACATAACATGTTGTACCCCCATGACAAGACCCTAAATAACCCCACAAAACATTCTTGTGTGAATCTAGCTCTCTTGTGGGGCGGCACATAGATAGGTCTTGCATTGTTGTCCACATCAATCTTTAGGGGCTGCTTTTTGGGTGGAGGACAAAGCGTTTTATGATAGAGGAATGATAATATAGAGTATGGTGCCTGCTGCTGTTTGTTGGTTCATTGGGTTAGAAAAAGTAACTGCGCCTTCAACAATCGTGGTGAACCAGTCCTAGAGGGTGTCTACAAAAGCAATGGATTTAATTTATTGTTGGGCTTTACATTGTTAGGGTTGTGAGATTTTACATGGATGGATTTCATTAGGGATTGGGATACTGTCATTGGTCTGTAATTATCTTTTAAGAGGGTTCTCTTTTGGTGGTAACCCCAGTTTTGAGGGGTTTCATGTAATGGTGGACAGTTTTAGGGGTTTCTTTGACCCTTTATAATTTTAAATTTTCTTTTCTAACCAAAAAAAGAAAAGAAAAGAAAAAGTCTTGATGATCCTCCTGTTTGTTTGCTAAGCAAAAAGCCATGGCAAAGGAGACTAAGACTAAGGAGTTTGTACTGAATTCTCATACCATTTATCACACATGCTCACCGATCCAGAAGTCTGGCCATTTTACTTGGTATGCTGCCAACGTCTCTTTAAATGCATAATCCTATGGATCACTGGGTAAAATGTATTATTTGAAATTGCTCTCAAAGCAGAGTTTGAAATTTGTGCTACTAAGGATACATTTTGGCTTTCTGATTTCAATCTGTCCCAGGTAAGTTCACTTTCTTGAGTGTCTTATCTTATTCCCATGACTCCCATCCTTAAAAAATTATACATTGATTTAGCCGGGATGGTGTCCTCTTGGTTATGCCTCAGCTGTTAAAATTTTGATCTTGGCCTTGCTTGGATCTGGTTTCGGAACCAAGTTTTGAAACTAGGTGAGGTATTATGTCTAATCCAATAACAGGCAATTGATTAGATGGTCTGAATTGATGAGTTTATATAGAGTAAATGTTGTAGGGGTCTGGGTTTATTATAATGCAACGACTCAAGTGCATATTATTGTCATTCACTCTTGATTCTTGATGCTTGATGTATCCTTGATGTATCCATATTTAGGTGCATATATACCAGGTTTAGAACAATTACCATCTCTGTAATCTTTTTTGATTTGACAGTTGCTAATGAAAGTACTCTCCGACCATGGACTTCATTTCTTTTTTGTTCCACCACCAGTGATTCTTATTTTTTGTCAATTTACTATTTTAGTCTTCTAATTTCCAAAATGGAAGTTGAATGTTATGCAACACTCTCAATACAGCTCATAAAGCTAAATCTCCAACCCGATGCAAAAGGTTCATATGTAGAAGTCTTAGAAAGGTATGTCAATTTGGGGCCCATCGTGGACTTCTGCGTGGTTGACCTTGAGAGGCAAGGCCAAGGTCAGGTTGTAACTTGCTCAGGAGCTTATAAAGATGGTTCTCTTCGCATAGTACGGAATGGCATAGGGATCAATGAACAGGTATTTATTATTTTCAGGGGCTTTATTTCTCCAAAAGTTTCCCTTTATTTATATATTTTGAAACAACTCTCTTTCTGTTGTATAATTGTCTCGTTGCAGGCATCAGTAGAACTTCAAGGCATCAAAGGAATGTGGTCTTTACGATCGTCTACAGATGATCCATATGACACCTTCTTGGTTGTAAGCTTTATCAATGAGACACGGATTTTGGCAATGAATCCAGAAGACGAGTTAGAAGAAACAGAGATAGAGGGTTTCTATTCTCAAGTGCAGACTTTGTTCTGCCATGATGCTGTGCACAATCAACTTGTACAAGTGTGTTTCTTACTGTTTCCCATCCCATTATTGATCCTTGCTATTCGTTTTCTTTTATATATGGAAATCATTTTAATAAATTGGCTCGAGGTAGATTGGTGTATATCTAAATTGTACTGTATTTCTAGTGTATTGATTCTATGCCTGTTAGACTTAATGTGTGATTAATGAATAAAGCTAGCCATTATTTATGTATCATGAACATTATTACATAAATTGGACATTGCAATGTTCTCTAATAGACATGGGCACAAAAGTTGCAGCATAAACCTGTGAAACCTGATGTATCAGCTCATCCATAAAGTCAATTTAGTAACTAGGTATACAGATGTTAGTTTACCTAAGTATATAAATAATAATGGACTATCGCTCTAGTGTATATGTATATAGATTTATAATACCATTGTCACAAGCATGAAAAGAAGATATGCTGAGATTTCTTTTTTTTTGAAAAGCATGTCAAACATTCATATAGTTGAAACAATGGTTGAAGAGAAGGAAGAAGAGAAAATAATCGGTGGTATTACGTATGTTTCACCCTCCCTCCCTTTGCTTAATTTCTATGCTTGTGGGGGAAAAGTTTCAAATGATGTCATTAAATGGGGGAAGGGTGAGAATATGAGAACATCAAGGCTATCCCAAATCATAAGAGTGGTCTGATGCATTGCACAATCCTTGAATATCTAGTTCAGCTGCATGCTAGGATAAGCAAATGATGGGGCACATAGCTTAGCCAAAGCGGGGATTAGAGGAGATTTGATGTATAGTGGTCCAACTCTTCCTTTGTAGTGCTTTAGGGAATTGACATTTCTTGTATCCATCTTTTATGGTTGATAAAATCTATTCCTCATTATCTATCACAGAAGAACATAAAGAACTTATAATTATGATTTATTTTTGTATTCATTTAAATGGGATTTTTTTTTCTTTGTGTACTAGTTTTTGAATACGTTAAACCTTTAATTGATTAATATTATGTACCCTTTTTTGCTAATTAGATATTTATATTTTAGATAATAAATAAAGTCTGTTAGAGAAAAAGCCCCTCTCAAAAAGGGTATTTTTGACATCACAAGCTTGTGGGATTTTTCTTCTTTTTGTACTAGTTTTTGAATACATAAAACCCTTTAATTGATTAATTTTATGTACCCTTTTTGACTAATTAGCTTTTTATATTTTAGATAGTAAATAAAGTGTTGGGAATGTATTTCTCATCCTTCTCATTCCATGTCTTTGATGTGGAAAAATATTACCAGAGTTTATCATTTGTTTCTCCCATTCAATAGGTTTGTGCTTGGTGATGGTGGATGTATCAAGTTCTGGAAGGACCTTTGGTGGGGATATCAAACTTTGGCTTCCATGTTTCCTCATTTTCCATGTTTCCTCATTTGTTTTGTATCTTCTCCCATAACGATGCGGTGATTGGTGATGTCATGTTTAACTCTTCAACAGGAATTTCATGGGATATATACCCTTTTCTCATGATCTTTTTAATTGGGAAGTAGATTGCTTTCTCATCTTAATGAGTTGTTTACTATTAGTTCTCATTCAAATAAAAAGGTTTGGATCCTTGAGTCCTCTGGTAAATTTTCTCCTAAATCGTTCTTTGTGGCCTTGCTATCAAATCATTTTGTCCTTTCCTTTCTAGCAAAAATAAAATAAAAAATGAAAGAATCTAATGACTCCAAGGGTTAAAACATTCTTATGGATTGCATTTCTTAATCGTATAAACACGATGGATATGGTTCAACGAAGGAGACCCTCTATGGCGCTTTCTTCTCATTGGTGTGTGCTATGCAAAATTGAAGGGATATCGGCTAAGCATCTGTTCATTCATTGTAGATTTTCCAATCACATTTGGGTTGTGTTTAGAAGAAATTGTGGATCTTGTACATTAGTGAAATTGTCGTGGTAGCTCTTTCCCATGGAATCTTGTGGGGTATCTGGAAGGAAAGAAACCTCAGAAGTTTTGAAGGGAAGAGCAAAGAGCTTCTAGAAGTGATTGATTCTATCGTAGAAGAGGGGTAGTTAGATCGTTATATTGCAGGAATTCAAAAGTCTTTCTCTTTATGTTCTTTATGGATTGGAGTTCTTCTATTGCCTTCAACCCCCCTTAGGAATGCAATCAATTAGTGTTAAGGGTGTCAACTGGGCCGGGCTGGCCCAAAGCCCGACATGTCCGGCCCAAAAAATAGTCGAGTTAGGCCAAGATAACTTCGGGCTAGGCTGAGTTTAGACCCAAATTTCAAGCCCGAAGTGATGCAGGACAATAGATATGATACCGAAGGTGATGGAGAATGATGACCAAAAATAGCAATAAAATTCAAAGTGATGTAGCAGAAACAATAAAAGATTTCTGAAAAATTGCAAAGTATCTATATATATATATATATATATATATATATATATATATATAGAGAGAGATAGAGAGAGAGAGAGAGAGAGAGAGAGTGAAGAAAATAACCTTTTAACTTAAAGGGAAGGGGTTGGTCTCTACCACCACTGTTAACTTGGGAGATCCCAAACCCTTTCCAGGGTTTGCTCTAAGCTTTTACACACCAAACATAGAGAAAACTTTTTGAAAATTCAAATATTATTCATTCATTGTAAAATTATGCTGAGGGGTTGCCTTTAAATAGGCTTACAAGCTTAAACAATTAAAAACTTGCCAAAATTGAGAACTTCCTAAAATCCTTAACTTGCTAGCTAAGTTTTCTAAAACATAAAACTAAAATACTCAATTTCTTAAAATTAAAACAACTAAAATTTAAAACTTTACAAAAAAAACACTATTCCTGTTTTTATTGAACCCCCCTAAGTAATTTGGTCATAACTTTCCCAAATTACATTGGATTTGTGCAATCTTGGTCATGTTAGAAAGGTAACTGAATAACCTATCTAATAATACCAAAATCAAGCCAAAATGACAAGTTTTGCCCTCTGAAAAAGTGGGCTAAACACGAAAAACAAGATTATTCTAAAATCACAACCAAAATCTTGGTAATATTGGCCTTATTACATGGACACGTAAAATAAATGTAACCCCCCTTATAAGATCCATGCTAAACCACATAACATTGCGTCTTCAATAAAGCCTGCCAAGGCCAAGTGTGGGCCCCACCTTGCTCTAATGTCCACATCACGAAGTTTTATTCAGGATGAGTTCGGGCAAACTTACTTTCAGCCCGAATTCATCCCAGCCTGCCCCGGCCTGAAATAGTAATCAAATATAGCCCGGCCTTGCCCAACCCAGTCCAAACAGGTATAAAATATGGTTTGACCTGGCTAGGCTTGGCCTAAAATTGCTATAGCTTAGCCCAATAGATATAGGACAGTTTTGGGCCCATTATAAGCCCAAATTTAATTAATTAAGCATATTTTCATAGTATTAGTGATAATAAAGAGTCATTATCAGCCCAAATTTCAAAATGAACTTTAATACTAATTTTTTTTAAAGGAGTTTTAAGTTCGGGCTGGCCCGAACTTAGCCTGAAGCCCATGATTTTAGAATGGGCTAAGTTTGGGCTGACTACCTCGGGCCAAGTTCGGGCTCGGGCTGAGTTCGGGCCCATATAACTAAGTTTGGGCAGACCTCAGCCTGGCCCAATTGATAGCCCTAATTAGTGTGTGGAAGCCTCCTACAGAGGGTCTCTTAAAGCTTAACTTTGATGGCTCTTCTAAAGTCAATCCAGGTCCCAAGGGGAGTGGGGGCAATGTTATTTGTGTGTTATGTGGGCCTTTGGGGAGTTATAACTCCATCAAGGCTGAGGCTATAACTCTCCTAATGGGTATTCAGGAATTGTGGTCTATGGATGATCATGGATGTATTGTGGAGGGTGACTCGGCCATAGTGATTGGATGGGGTGTTGGTAAGGGTGATGGGCCTTGGCGGTTGGTTCATATTTTGGCACAAGATTTCAGACTTATCCAAGTCCTTAGGCATCTCCTTTGTGCATATTCCTAGGGAGCTAAACTCATTAGCTGACTATCTAGCCAATAGGGGTGTGGAATTGTCTTCTAATTTCATAGGATCTGAGATCCCGATTAATAAAATCATTATCAATCATCCAAAAAAATTAAATAAAGTCTATTAGAGAAAAAGCCCATCTCAAAAAGGGTATTTTGACATCATGAGCTTGCTTACCCGTAAGTGGCCTATCATAGCATATATATGGTTCTTAATTAGGAGACATCACCTTCATTTCCCTAATCATTTGAATAACAAAAAATAATCCTAAAGTAAAGAAAGGATGATGCTTTTTTAGGCTGCTATGACCAACATTCCAGTTTACTATGTCTTTGCTGAATATTCCTAAATAAATTGCTCACAAAATTGAGAAGTTTTAGCAGGAATTTCTTTGGAAGGGTTGTGACAAGTCTTCTAGAATGCATCTTGTGGTTTGGGACATAGTTTGCTCTCCAAAGGCTAAAGGCGGAATGGGATTGCGTAAATAAAGCAACATGAATATTGCTCTCCTTTGCAAGTGGATGCGGAGGCTGGGATTGGATGGGGATTAGCTATGGAAGAGGGTATTAATTGATAAGTATGGGATTCGAGACGTATGGAGGCCTAATAATGTTCGTGGTTCATATGGGAAAAGCCTTTCGAAAGGAATCATTCAACACTTGGAATTTTTCAAGAAAGGAATAGGATATATGGTGGGAAAAGGGGATTGGATTGTGTTTTGGGACGATAGATGGTGTGGGGACAGATCTTTAATGGAAGCCTTCTTGGATATCTATTTATTGGCTGAAGATCATGTTGCTATGGCTGCAGATTATACGGAGATGGGATCTGGCTGAGTGGAATGGATGCCAATTCTTAGGTGAGAGGCCTATGACTGAGAAATCCCTTCTATTTGTAGCCTTATGGAAAGGCTAATGAATGTGGAGGAGTGTATTAATCAGGAAGACCAAAGAATTTGGCTTTTCATGTCAGAGGGCAGCTTTTCTGTGAAGTCTGGTTTAGCTCTTTTGTTGTGTAGTTCCTTTTAATTATGAATCAATTGTTTTTTTTTCTTTTATATATATATATATATATATATATATATAGAGAGAGAGAGAGAGAGAGAGAGAGAGAGAGAGAGCAGCTCTCTTTGTGTTCGACAAGAAGTTTAAGGCTCTAAAGTATATATAAAGGAATAATTTTAGAAATATTCCCATCAAATTTTTGATTATGAATTGGAAAAACATTAGAAGACAAAGTACAATGGAACATTCTAGGTGAGGGTTAAGGTTGATCCTTGGATCAATGGTCAGAAAAAGATCTATGGTACACCCATCATTAGAAAAGTAATATATAGAAAACAGAAAACAGATACATGTTAAGTAACTAATTTGTTAAACGCTTTTTCAATGAATAACAAGTTTATGTTTATTTTTATTTTTTATGTATCTAAGTTCAACTGTTACTGTGAAATGTTTCATTTTTTGTATTAGTGTTGTCTACGGTAGGACTACATTTTCACTTGCAATGTACAAGCTAATTTACTGGTACTTTGCAAAATCTAAACTATATTATTTACTGATTAGGGCCTTTCCTTCTGGGTGTATTAGCTGTGATTTGATTAAGTTGAAATTGTTAAGATGTGAATAATAAAATAGTTTTGAGGATGGAAATTTTGTGTACAAACTAAAAACTCTCTATGGGGCAGGTCACCTCAAGCTCTGTACGACTAGTCAGTTCTACCTCTCGGGAGCTACTTAATGAATGGAATGCTCCATCAGGATTTTCCGTGAATGTTGCTACCGCTAATGCTACTCAGGTTCTTTTCAAATGTTGGTCAATAATGGGTATTGAATTTAGGTAAAATTATATATATATAGGTAAAGTACAGGGGTGCTGGCAGTAGAGGTTGGTGTCACAACGCACGATGGACTGTTCATTTGATGACCCGAGCTGTGTAATCATAATCGGCTGAACTTAAGCTTAAAATGGACTGCTGAAAGCTTTTACCTCGTACATTGGAGCATATGGGTCATTACTATGTTAACAAATTGATGCAGCCGTTAATGGTCTATGCCTCTATGGGGTTGCATCTCCAATCTATATGATTGCCTAGCAATGGCGTGGATGTTTGAACAGAGAAGCCCCTAGAGGTTGCTTTGGTCAAATGAATAACAGTGGCTCTAGTTGTTTGAAGAGCAGCTCCTAGTGGCAGCTCTGCTCAGCCCAAGCAAAGATTTAAGGAAAGAAAAGTGTTGCACCTCCAAGCACCAAAGGAAAGTGACTGGGGAGCAGGCAAGGCTTTCAAATACATTTAGACTCCCTTGAATAAATAAAGTTCTGTCTAAAGAGAAGTGTTGGTGTGTCTGACTTGTGAACGTAAGACATTATCAGACTTGGCCACAAGACTGAACATGAAGTGTCCTTGTTAGTTGTTACATAAATCATGGCTATGATTTCTCGTCCTCATGACTTTCTTAACTACAATGTATCCTTTGATTGGCCCATTCATTGGACAGTCAATGAACATGAACATGTTTAGTACCTATATGGTAGAGAAAGCAGGTCATTTCTCTACAGTTATCATTTCTTTTGTATGAATATTCTTTTTATTAAAATCTAGTATAGTGTCCAATGGAACTGATTGGATTGTTGTGTCTTTTTTTTTAATGGTATGTGCTATATTTCCCATCAGGTTTTATTGGCAACTGGGGGTGGCCATCTAGTATACCTAGAAATTGGTGATGGGACATTGACACAAGTGAAACATACACAATTGGAATATGAGATATCATGTCTTGATATAAACCCCATTGGTGAAAATCCTAACAATAGTCAGCTAGCTGCAGTCGGAATGTGGACAGACATAAGTGTTAGGATATTTTCGCTTCCAGGCCTGGAACTCATCACAAAGGAGCATTTGGGAGGAGAGATTATTCCTCGCTCTGTTCTCTTATGTGCCTTTGAAGGGGTATGCTTGTTTCCTCCCATTATCCATCTTTATTATGCTGGGAAAATTTTCTGACAATAAATGTGTAACACCTGTCTCGTAGACTTTGGATGGTCTATTTAAGTGTGTATGATTACAGTGCATATGTACAGGTTTGTGATCCACATCAGAGGGTTCCTTCATGGGAGACTCCTAGGCATAAAAAACAACCCAAGTGGATGATTGATACCACCTGTTCAATTTCATCCTTGGGATTGTAAGGAGTGTGGTGATTGAAATTTATAGGTTGGATGGATAAAACTGACTTTTAATGGAGTTCTCCTAGGATGGATTTATTGGATGATGTACCAAAAATTGGCCAGTAACTAATATTTCTCTTATCCTATTTTCTGGTAATTCTTTATCTGTATCCTTTTAAATCTTTGCAATGTCTATTCTTTTGCAGGTATCTTACTTGTTATGTGCCCTTGGAGATGGGCATCTCTTCAATTTTCTATTGAACCTGAATACTGGTGAGCTGACAGATAGGAAAAAGGTTTCTCTTGGGACCCAGCCTATAACACTCCGCACTTTCTCCTCCAAGAGTACCACCCATGTGTTTGCTGCATCGGATAGGCCTACTGTCATCTACAGCAGTAACAAAAAGTTACTTTATAGCAATGTAAATTTAAAAGAAGTCAGCCATATGTGCCCTTTCAACTCTGCTGCTTTTCCTGACAGGTACTGTTCTTTTTCAAATTTTTGTCACACTATCATTAGACCTAAAATTTTAAACTTATTCTCAGACAAAATTTAAACCTAAAATATCCAGGTGGTTGTGGATAGAGAGTAACAAATATGCACAGGTACTGTAAATTTAAAACTGATACAAGTAAAAATTATCCTCTGACAAAATTTTAAACCTAAAATATCCAAAATACCCCTGCATAAGCCTATCACATTTGAGTATGTGCAGAATCACATTCCTGCAGTATTGTACAAGCATATGGAAGGGTATAATGAAGCATCAGAAGTTCTTCAAGGAAGGCTTATAGAGGTAGGAAATGGTAACCAGAGTCTTTTCTGGGAGGATAGATGCTGCAATGATCTCCATTGAAGATGATATTTCTAGACTTATACAGGTGGTTGTGGAATAGTGATGTAGGATGCATATAGGAAGTGTGATATGCATGAAAGCAAATGCACTTAGAAACCATAGGAAGATTATTCAAAGCTTATATAAGCATAAACCAGATTCCTATTCATCAACCATGTCCACTTGGAATCCCAGTCAGAAACCAGGTTATAGTCCAACTATTAGTTATGCCAAGTTCCAACCATTAAGAAGTATTAAAAAAGAATGATACCCTGCATAGGCCTGTACTCAATTCAGATCAAGATTCAATGCATACATTGATATAAGAACCTAGAAGGACTAATACACATAAGGCATCAGGTATTTCACATGAATAAAGATGTAGCAGCAAGTTATAAGAGTAAGGTTATATGGTTTCCAAATAAGCAAAACAGTACTCAGGTTCAAATTAAGGGTAGCCAATATGCTTAATATTAGTCTCCACTCATGTTCTTAATCAAACAGTTGGCGGGTGGTCTGGATTCTATAGGGTTAACAGCAGGTATACCTTATGAAACCCGTAGCCAATATATATATATATGGCCACTTGTAGTTGGGGCTTAACACACGGGAATAGCGTAGGTTAGATTGGTGATGTAAATGGTTTGAAATTAAGATTCCAGAACTGATTAACAGTATATATGGGACTGATATGAAAGCTATTCCAGAACTGGGATTATTAAGATTTGGATTTCCACGGCAAGGTTTAGGGTCTAGAGTATTGGTTAAGTTGGGTTTTGGTTTAGAAAGAAAGTGTGACAGAACAGGGTAGGGATGGGACTGCCGCGAGTGTTATCTTGAAGGGCTAATTGGGTTTAAAAATTCTAGTAAAGGAGTAATATTTCTGTAAGGGCCGCAGGTTTATAGGGAATTGGGTTGGAGTTTTAAGGTTCAAACAGAATGGATCTATAGCTGCTGCAAGAACCTGTTGTGTTGGGTTTTCACTCTTGAACCTTCAAAGCATCAATATATGTATTACTTGATGCTGCCATGGTCTGGTTGGGATTCCTCTTTGGTTTCAGTGACAGCAGCAGTGAAAACAAGTGGAAGAGAAGAATAGAAAAGGGTAAGCTGAGGAGGAAGAAGGATAACTTACTGATTTGTAGCTTGAGGAGTCTCACCTCAATCCACCTAGGAGTCTTAACTAGGTGGGAGAAACAATTATCTCATAGCCGAGAGCTTAAAAAGCTTTCAAAATTGCATTCAATCATCAATAATCTTCTACCATAGGGTATACCCCTTTTAAACTTGAAAATCCCCTCTATAGAGCTCCCTTGTCAAAGACCCTCTTCTAATTAGTTGGGGTTGTCAATTTGGGCAAATCCCCTTTCTAAAATCTATTTAAAACTCCCCTTATAAATATACCCAATAACAAAAATTAAATCCCAAATCCTATTACATGATTATTCCAATAAAGCCCAAAATCAAAAATTAAATTTTCTCCAATGTTCTAGACTAATAACACATAAAATAAACTAAGAAAAAATACAAGAAAACAACAACAATAATGGCTCTGATCACGTGTCATGACCCCAACCTAATGATGCTCCATGTGGGTCCCACATGGCTGATGCAAGTGGGCCCCACACAGCTGCTCTACTTGAACCAAATCCCGAGGCTCCTAAGCTGGTACACCTTAGAAGGTGTGTCACAATCTCTGGTGTCCGCGTCAATAAAGAGGCTAAAATCTTGGATTACCTATCTTCAGAGGATAATGGCACTTGAACACCTACAAGACCTATTATGTGGAAAAAATCAAGGAGAAAAAGAGGAGAAAGTGGAGAAGAAGAGAGAAAGAAATAGAAGGAGAAATATGAAGGTTGAGGTAAATCGTATGAGAGTATGTGATCTCTCCATACAAAAGTGTATTTATTCATAAGAGTTTATACACTAATATAATGGTCCATATACGTAGTTATAGTATGACATAAATACCCTCAAGAGATAAATTTCTTCACTCTCCCTCAAGCTGAAGAATAAATATTGAGCATTCTCAGCTTGCTCACTATAAACATGAACTGCACCCCACTCAAACCCTTAGTAAAGATGTCAGTTAGTTGATCATGACTTTGGATAAAGGGGGTACAAATATTGCCCTTGAGATGGCCTTTGATAAAGTGACGATCAACCCCCACATGCATAATTCGATCATGTTGCAAAGGATCATGTGCAATACTGAGACTCACAGGCCCCTTTATGTGAAATCCTACTTCAGATAGCAACATTTTTAACCACAATAATTCACAAATTCTATGAGCCATGGAATCGAATTTTGCTTTAGCACTTGATCTGTCTACCACAAACTGTTTCTTACTTATCCAATTGACCAAGTTCCCTCCAACGAATGGGAAATATCCAGATGTAGACTGATGATTTGTGAGTGATCCAGCCCAATCAACATTAGTATAAATCTCAACACAATGATGACCATGTCTCTTGTATAAGAGCCCTATTTCTAGACAGCCCTTTAAGTATCTAAGGATCCGATATTCTGCTGTCATATGATATAGTTGGAATTTGTGGGAGTGAAAGAGAGGAGAAAGAGAAGAAGAAGAAGAGGAAAAAGGAGAAAAAGAGGAGAGAAACGTAGGGAGAAAGTCAATTACT
>JAOXJP010000003.1:14717265-14733147 GCA_025762735.1 Platanus orientalis | reverse complement strand
GGAGTAGAAACAAGTGGCACCTTCTACCTCATATGCTTGATGTGCCTGGAAGATGGGAAATAAATAAACCATTTTTTTAATCCATTGCAAGTTTGCTAAGGGAATCCGGTGCCACTTTATGGGTTCTATGAGTTGAGCTGTGTATTTCCATGTGACATCAGGGATCTCTTGTGGTGTTAGCGTTTTGCTTCTTTCAGGAACATCAAATTTTTGTGAAGGTTTCTTCTGGTTATGCGGTATATAGGAAGAGAAGAACAATATGCATTTTTGGGGATATAGGTAGTTAAAGGAGAACATTATTGACTAAATCAATATTAGACTGGCACACTGGGTAGTTATTGATGATACTTTTTGGGGCATTTATACAGAGTTCATTGTGCATGCACTGTAGCTGGATCCACCCCACATCCCTCTCATTGATTCAATTTTGATGGCTACTCCTTGGCAAGCCTGGGTCCCATAGGAATTGGAGAGGGGGGGGGGGGGAGTGTTCTTCTGTGGTGATAGGATGATTTACTACATGCACCAAAGGTCCTTGGTTATCTCATTTACTTGGGGAGGGCCGGTCTTCATCCTTGATGAACAACTCATTCCACTGGATGCTGAGGTCTGCCAACTCAACAAGTAATGAATTAGCCAACACGAGTTTCGCAGCAAGAGTTGTATTTAGGGTCTTATCCACTTTTGCACTCTTGACTCGTGTATTTTGTTTTGTTCCTATAGGCCTCTTCTACATGGTCCTATAGGTTGACCAAGGCCTGTTGTTATGGGCTTTGGTCCCACTCTAGTACTTTTTACATTTTTCTTTTATTAACTTTCTTTGTTATTATTAGAAGATAAAGAAAGCAACTTAAAACTTGAGAGTGAACACCAGAACTATTCATGGAAGTCTGAAAAAGAAAAAGAGCACTAAAAATTCCAAAGGAATCACCTACTTCCTACTTATGATGTAAATCCTATTTCTAAACATAGATTGTTAAAATTTGTTATAACTAGTTCAAATCCATATTACTCAAACTTTTAACCCAATCCTAGAGCAATTCAGACTCCTTCCTTCACTCAAAACAATTGAGTGTCGACGTACCACATGGTCGCAAACATGCAGTTGTGTGTTCGATTCAATTTACCAACAAAAATAAAATAATAACATTCTTTAGACAAACTCTAGCAATTCATGCTTTCTTTAACTTTTTTTGTTTTTTTTTTGGTGGGGGGGAGGCATGCATGGCATAGCAACTTGTAATTTTTCCATAAATCTTTTACTCTATTTGTGTTTTGCCAATAACTTGATACGAACAAATTACATTACACTGGGCTCATTTGAAACGCAATTGAAATAATCTTTGTAAATAACAAATTAAGGGATTTTGACACTTTTTGCTTGAAAAGAAAATTATGGTTGTAAATGAAGTGATGAAAATATATTCTATCATGAGCTTCAGTCGGTCTGGAGTGGAACATCTACGGTGTGGTGGGAAGTAGGAAAAAATTCAGAAACTATTTCCAAAGCTGCAGGGATAATTTTTTTTATGTATATATACCTCTTAATCATTGTATTTTACAAAATCAATTTTCACCATGAGACCTATTTATCTGCATTCATTTCCAGTGATTTTTGGCAAATATCTCTAATAACATTCATAGTACTTTGTTGTAGTGTTCTCCATTCTGCTCACATGGCAAAAGTAGGTTAGCGTCAGGACCAACCACTCAATGGTCAATTAGGAAATTTCATGGGTCAAAAATCAATCCAATGACAATTGATCTTAACCATCTACGATTGCATTCTATTGTACTGTTTAAATAAATATGGCAAAAGAAGTGGAAAAATAGTTTGTGTATTGGATGGTTATGGTCAACTGATTGGGTTCATGTTTGACCTAAAGGGATCTCCTAACTAGGGTCCATTCTAATGCCATGCCTGGCATCTTCTGTCTCTGTCCGTGCATGACATGGATGTGTAAGCCAGTCCAGCTCAATGGGCGCCCTAGCCCGGGCCACCTTTGTCCAATATTGGGCTGCACATGCAGATGGGCCTCTGTTCAATTTTAGGGGCTATTATGTAAATGAACCAGAACAGGATTACATGTAGACAGGCCCTTGTACTGCAGGTAAAAAGGGCTGGTCCAGCCATTATAACATCTCTGGTGTGAATATGACATGAAATAAGGGTTATATGGTAGAACAAAATGATCTTACCAGTTGAGCAAGGCAAGCAAGAGACCTGCAGAAAGATATCATATCTTTGGTTCTGCAGATGACTAAGAAGTGCCTCTTAGTCTCTTACAAAATCTTCATTACTCAAAATGTTACCAAGTTAGCCTTATGGGCCAGGCAGGATCCATGGGCCTTGAGTTTGACCTAGCTGGTCTTTGATTAGGTCTTTTTAGCCCATCTCAGGCTTGTGTGAATATCGAATGACTCCTCCAGTCCTGGACCTAGTAAGGGTAGGACATGGCCCTGCCTGAACCCTGCCACCATTAGGACCGCAGGGGAACTGAAGGTGAAAATTTTCTTATCCAATGATTTTCCATATTAAGAGCTTTAATTGGATCTTATTGATTTATTTACAGCCTTGCCATTGCAAAAGAAGGTGAACTTACAATTGGCACTATAGATGATATCCAGAAGCTTCACATCCGTTCGATTCCACTCGGGGAGCATGCACGCCGCATCTGTCATCAAGAACAGACTCGAACATTTGCAATCTGTAGTCTGAAGTATAGCCAATCGAGCGCAGAAGAATCTGAAATGCACTTTGTCCGCTTGTTGGATGATCAGACCTTTGAATTCATATCAACTTATCCACTTGATACTTACGAAAATGGTTGCTCCATGCTCAGCTGTTCCTTCTCAGATGATGGTAACGTATATTACTGTGTTGGAACTGCATATGTAATTCCTGAAGAAAATGAGCCATCCAAGGTAAGAAGTCTTCTTGGTGTATTTTTTTGGATGACTTTAGAATCTGAAATTTAGAGATGTGGGAGATCGTGTCCTCCTGTTAGGTGTGTCCCACATGAGAAATCTCCTGGTGAAAATTCTGGCCAACTGGATGATCATCACCTTACGAAAGTGTTGGCTATTTTCTGAACATACTGAGCAGATGGTTATTGGTCATCTAGTTGCTTGATTTTTTCCTGCTTAGAGATCCGTTGGGTGTGACTTGTGAAAATGGTCAGTCTCAACCCTCCTGCATGGTTACCAATTTTGCCATGCACAACACTCAACTCACTCCCATATTGGGAGTGTCTTAAGTTTTCTTTATTGCTCATTCTCTATTCACATGCACATGTACACACACACATGCAGCCACTTGCACATCCACATGTGGGATTACACAGTGATGTTACGTGATATGGTTGGTTCCATGTGGTATGCATTGTCGTGTTTCAGAGCCCTTTTCTCTTTATGTTGAAGATTACGGTAGACTCTATGAGGTCCAGAACCCATATATCTGCTAACACATCTTTCCTTCTTTAGGAATTAAATTGTGATCCATGATAATTGGCAAGTTGGATCAAAATATTTTAAGATTTTTGCAGAATAACTCACATCATGTCACCAAAAAGATGAATAGTTTCAAGGTCTAAAATCTTGGTTCTACAGGCCAACTTGAATAGTTCTAAATCTGCCAGAAGTAGTGTATCTCAGCTCAGACTGGCATTTGGTTGACTAGGCTGGCTCAACTTTGTTTAAGATATAGAAAATTACAGTCATAACATTCGTAATCTTAGTTAGGCAAAGAAGAAAAATGTAGTGGCTTTTGGTATGGATCATTTCATGTCACATTTTTTCCCTTGGCCATCTGAGTGACTTCAGCACCACCAAGATCCAATGATCTGTTGGCTGTTGGAACTAACTATGCTATATGTATCAAATACTTCGACTAATGTTAGACTCCTTCACAAATTCCAAAAGATCTTGGAGACGGTGATGTCAACTTATATGACTAATCTATCTAGGTCATTGACACACATAATTTCCTTTTCTTGAATCACCCTTATATCCATATAGTTTGAGATTATACGTTTCATAGTTTTTTCAGATCTAGAACCAACTTTGCACATCCTTTCTTCCCTTGTGTCTCATTCTGCTTTTCCTCTTTTTGGTAATGTTTCCCACGACTGTAGGGCCGGATACTGGTCTTTGTAGTTGAAGATGGGAAGTTGCAGCTAATTGCAGAAAAGGAAACCAAGGGTGCAGTTTACTCTCTGAATGCCTTTAATGGGAAACTGCTTGCAGCCATCAATCAGAAGATTCAGTTGTACAAATGGATGCAACGGGATGATGGTCCACGTGAGTTGCAGGCTGAATGTGGACACCATGGTCACATACTTGCTCTGTATGTCCAAACTCGTGGAGACTTCATTGTTGTTGGCGATCTGATGAAATCAATCTCATTGTTAATATATAAGGTATGCCGACGCCGACCTATCTTCTGGATATGTACCAATTCCAATTGATATCATCGTTAGATCATGCTCATCTTCATCATCTTTCTTTGTTGTTGTACACATCTTTGGTTATTGGATATTTTGGATGACCAGTACAAAAATGTAGCAAGTGGCTTTGAGAAAATTGGATGGTTGGGATCATGCAGTCAGTCAAACCTTCTATCAATAAAATCTTCTAGACAGTATCTATGGTGGGTCATAATGCCTTTGTAACATATGCGTGCAATAATGGAACATAAAACAGATTTGTAAATTTTACCTTTATTTGGTTTGTGCATTTTTCTGTTGACATGTATTAATCTCATATTATGATATTAAATGTTGTGGTATATGTTCATAGATATGCCTGTCATTAAGAGCTCTTGTTTGTGTCCCCCACCAGCACATGTTATTTCTTTTGTTGCATAGTTTGATACTGTGTTCTTGTACCTGCCAATTACCTTTTGGAGACTTGTTAAGTTCCATTTCCAAGATGCCTTTACTTTTGGTTGATTGATTTAATTTTGCCGAAGTCAGGCATATGCTATATTGTGTGTTCCTCTTCTGAAAATCTGTTTGATCATTTGTTTTCAGCATGAGGAAGGTGCAATCGAGGAGCGGGCCCGTGATTACAATGCCAACTGGATGTCGGCTGTTGAGATTCTTGATGATGACAGTTACCTTGGTGCAGAAAACAACTTCAATCTCTTCAGTGTCCGCAAAAACAGTGAAGGCACCACTGATGAAGAGCGAGGCCGCCTTGAGATTGTAGGGGAGTTCCACCTTGGTGAGTTTGTCAACCGGTTCCGGCATGGCTCCCTTGTCATGCGATTGCCCGATTCTGATGTGGGTCAAATTCCAACAGTAATCTTTGGAACTGTTAATGGTGTGATTGGGGTCATTGCCTCGCTTCCCTTCCACCAGTACGACTTCTTGGAAAAGCTGCAGTCGAACTTAGTGAAGATCATAAAGGGTGTAGGAGGCCTGAGCCATGAACAATGGAGGTCTTTCAACAATGAGAAGAAGACAGCAGATGCTAAAAATTTCTTGGATGGGGATCTGATCGAGTCATTCTTAGATCTCAGCAGGATCCGTATGGAGGAGATTTCAAAGGCAATGAACGTCTCAGTGGAAGAGCTCTGCAAGAGAGTAGAAGAGTTGACAAGGTTGCATTGACATCATGGGACGGTGAGGTCTCATGGTCGAGGGGATCGTGGGTTTCCTTCTTTCCTTTCTTTTTCTCATCTGGGAAATGCTCTTAAATTTTCTTTCGTGTGTTCTATATGTTGTGTGGAGAACGAGTGTTGTAAGTTATTCTGTACGAAGAAAGAGAGAGATGTAAGACGCATAGACCACCCTCTTGTCTTTAAGCTTCTATAAAACAATAGCAACGCCGTCTAATTGTTGCAAGAATGGATTAGGTTACAGAGAGCTCATGTGTGGGTATTGTGGTGTTGTGTGGTTGTGTGCATGGTTTACAGTTTCGATTTGGATGCATATACATCCTGCAGAACTATTGAATTTTCAGGGAAATTTTTCTAGAATTTTTTAAAATAATAAAAAAAACTTTGAATACTACAGGAAAAATGTCGCAAATGATCTTCTCCTGCCGGCCTATGACCTGCTAAAGTCCTGTCTAATAGGTGTCAGGAGTTTATTGGCAGGAAAAAGTGAATTGCATCTTTCAAAAATTGCAATTCACTTTTTCCTCCAATAGTGTCCTGCCACCTGTTAGACAGGACCTTAGCTGGTCATAAGTGGCATACAAAAATGCTGGTGTGAAAATATTCAAGAAACTTCAAAGAACCTTAAAATAAGCATGATTACACAACCAAGACTCGAAAGTTATAAACATTTTTGTACAACAAATAAAAGAGGGATATGGAACTAGCGTAATCTTTACCAGGAAGATAAAATACCCAAAATTAGTTAATTGTTTCGATTTTTATTGCATATTTTCACTCTAGGGAGTTGGAAAAAAAAATTAGTTTTAGCTAGAATTTTTTCAAAATAATGAAATTTTGTGAAAATTACAAATATTTAAACAAAGAAGGGAATACTGAAATGAGCATGATTACATGCAAGACTCCAAATCTACAATAAAAACAAAAAAATCATAATAGAGAATATGAGTAGCATATTGCCTTCTCAAGACCATAAGATAAACGAATATAAGAATGAGAGAGTGGCGCCTAGCCGTTGAGAGTGTCTGTTGTTTATGTAGGGGAACAGTGCGATCTTGGAAGTCACTTCCCTGACGAAACACCAAACACACACTTCTTTTTCTAAGTGATCATTGACTTAAACCCGTGAATATAATTCGTCCTTTGGATGTCTATTACCTTGACTAGACGAACTAATACCACATGCCCATCTCTAATTGTAATTACTCAGACTTGCATCTCTTGTTCTAATGTAAGCTTATTTTCTAATAAAAAGTAACTCTTAATCTTCTTGACCTCTTAAAACAATATGCTCAATAACTTTGGACCACCATAATTCTCTTCAATTAAATGTAAACCCATCGTCTTGTTCTCAAATATATGCATATAAAATAATATATCCTATGGGATAATACATTTGCTAGACATACCCATCCTGGTCCTTAGAAAGCCATAGGTGTATTCATAAATTTGGCATCACTTGCACACTTAATATTACAATTGAAACCAGTATAAATCCTATGATTGTAGAATGGGTGAATCTAGCCATGGCTCCTATTCATAGATATATACCTACCCAAGTTATGGTTATGACTTGTACAATTGTGATCTTTCACTGATATTTGAACATGAGTAGGAACGTCCATGATATGGATCATACGAATTTGATTATGAACATGGAGTTGCAAATGTACAACCATAATTGTAGAACTCATTAGTGACGGTGATGGTTTCAAGTAGCCAAAAGTGTGTTCGAAAGGATATGATTGTGTTGCAGAACATGATGACTTAGACCAAGTACTTTAGATATGTAGAGAAGCAGTACCACAGTTGTCCTATTCATGATAAAGATGAGGACTTGGAGCTAACTCGGATTTTTATGTGGTATTGAGGGAGAGAGATCATGATGTAAAAGTTATATTTTAGTTTATCATGTTTATGTGGTTTTATTATCCTTGTTTTATAAAATAAAATAAAATATTACTTTGGCTGATTAAGTCTTTAATGCTTACTTGGAATACTCTTTTTTTTTTTATCTTATGGTATAAGAGCAATAACATTAGGAGTTAGTAGTACCATAAAAATTCAAAACCCATCCTTTGTGGATTTATCTTATATATGATGGTTTTGATATAGTTTTCAATTAAATTAATGTTTTTTAATACCAGATCATGGCCAACTTCAACCCCCTCGTCAAGATTCTTATGCCATGAAAGCTAATTGATTCTAACTATGTGGACTAAAAGATAAAGTTGGGAATTACGATCACTATAGAAAACTATGGCTTTGTCGTCACCTCTCTATCCGTAAGGGAGCGCGAAAAAGGGTTACTATGATAAGTGGCATAGGTTGATGAGATGGCCTGATGTTATACTTTTGCATTCATATCTACTGTTCTACAGCATCAACAGTAGTCTTTACCCACTACTCATGACATGCTAGTGATTTTGAGAAAGATTTTGAAAAATATAAAGGTAGGTTTCTATGAAAACATTATTGGCACCAAGATGGAACAAGGAACTCTAATTAAGGAGGATATTCTTAAAATGATTGATCATATTCACTTTTATAGATCCTTGAGACCATGTTAGATAGAAAGCTCAAATTAATACAATCCTAAAGTAACTTCCTGAGTTCTTCAACCAATTTGTATTGATTTTTTTTTTTTTTTTTTTTTGTAATGAAAATTTTATTGCATGTTAAATAGAGTTCACAATATATTTGCATAGGGGATTTGAATAGGTATTTGAATTGTCAATCCTGAACTTAGCTAAAGTGTGTAGTACTTTGTTTCCTAGTCTTCCAACATGCTTAAATCTTAACATCAAAAAATCTAAAAATAGTTTTTTGCAGTCTTTCATCCAGAGTTTTATTTCTTGTGGACATTCCTCCAAAGCTCATTCCAAGGACTTGATAACTCCATAGAGTCACCTTCCACAATAAATCTTGATACTCCTATAGCCTGGGCTGTCCTTAAGGCAAATAATGTTGTTTCGCACTCAATTAGAAATGGGGAGCATAAGCTTCTTCATCCAGATCTCGCCACTATCAATTCTTCCCTTGAAATCCATATCATAATTCTCATAGTTGACAATTGTTTAACATTCGAAGTAGCTCCATCAAAGTTGACCTTTAGGAAGTCGCCTTGTGGGGATTCCCACTTATTCTTGTTTTATTTCTTTTCATTTTGAGCTAGGTGTAGAGCTTCCAACTCACGGGATTAGATGCATGTTAAAATTCTTATTTTCAAAGATATTTTTATTCCTTTGTTTCCAGATGAGCAAGTATATTATTGTAATTTTTTTGCATATTTGGTTTTTGTCTTTATTAGTTGCATTGGGGAGTTCAAACCATCTTTGCATTCATTCTTTGAAATTCACTGCTTTTAATTATCTTGTTTTGATTGTTAGTGGTGATATGAACCAAAGTTGCTATATAAGGGGGCATTCCACTAAGCCATGTATGATAGTTTCATTTTTTTCTTTACAATTTAGGCATGTGGGATTTATGTTGATTTTCCTTTTTACTAAGTTTTTTTTCATTGGTATTTCTTCATTACATGTTTTCCACATAAAATGTTTGATTTTTTGGGACAATTTTAGATTCCATAGTTGTTCCATGGGAAGTTTCTTTGTATATTATTATTTGTCCTATTGTTAGTATTGTTTTCATTACTATTTTTCATATTATGTATGTTATAATTGTTAGAATAATCTAAGCTATTAGTACTGATATTTGTAGTATTATTTTCATTTATGTTGTTTAACATGTCATGGTTATTAGTTTCAGTGTTTCTATTTATAAAATCATTTGTGTTATTGTAATTATCATTATTATTGTTATTGTTATTATTGTCTTTATTTTGATTTATATCATTTATCTTCTCTTGATTTTGAGTTTTTATTTCTATGTGATATCCAGATTTAATTGTATGGTTGACTTTTTTTTATTAAAATGCCAAGTTATATTATTCTCATGTTGGTTTTCACTAAGATATATTTTCTTAATTTCATTGATTTCGTTTATGGTTTGGATGTTTTGTAATATATTTCCATTCCATTGTTTAGTGATTGGGTCTATTCCATATTTTATTTTTCTTATGGGGCATTTGTCTGATTTAGGAAATACAAGTTTGAAGTTTTTTAAGTTTGGTATCCAAGGGTCTTTCCATAGGTTTATGTTTTCTCCATTTCCTACTACTCGTACTAGACCCTTTTTTTAGAAGTTATCTACCTCTTATTATACTTTTCAATAGCCATGAGCTGTTATTAGTCATTTTTGCTTCTAGGAAACTTTTGTTGGGGAAGTAAATTGTTTTTAGCATTTTGACTCAAAGTGAATCAAGATTTTTTAGTATTCTCCATGCTTGTTCAGCCAAAAGTGTCTTATTAAATATGTGAAGGTCTCTAACTCCCATCCCTCATTCTCCTTTGTTTTTCTTTAATGTATCTCATTTAACCTAGTTTATCTTCTTTTTTTTTGTTCTTTTGTCCCCACCAAAATTGTCTTTGTTTTTTGTCAATCTTCTCACATATTTTTTTGGTAAGAGGAAGCATTGCATAGCATAGATGGGGATAGATGTGATAATAGTTTTTAGTAATATTTCTTTTCTTGCTTATGACAATAATTTCTCATTCTATCCTTGAATTTTTCTAGTAGTTTTTTCCTTAATAAATGAGAATAGAATGATTTTACTTTTTCTAGTATTTGATGGTAGCCCTAAATATTTACCTAGGGATTCTATTTGTTTTATATTTAGGTGTTATGTTATTCTTAACTTAATTTGTGTTGGTGTATTCTTGCTAAAAATTATATCTGATTTTTCTAGGTTTATTGTTTGCCCTGATGTTTTACTAAATTCTATTAAAAAGTTTTTAATATTTTCACCTTCTTTATTTTTTATTCTAGTGAAGAAGTAGCAGTTATCTATGAATAGCAAATGGGTAATTATTGGGCTTGATCTTCTAATTTTGATTCTTTCTATTTTCGCATCTCTTTCCATCTTCCTCAATTTAGATGAAAAGCCTTCCATGTATATCAAGAATAGCATAAGAGATCTCGATCACCTTGTCTAATTCCTCTTTTAAGTTCTATTTTTCACTTAGAGATCCGTTTATTAAGATTTAATAGGTTACTAAGTCTACACAATTAATTATCCATTTCGCATTATCAATAAAGTCTTTTCTCCAAAGCATTTTCCTTAGTCTCATTCTACTCAATCGTATGCCTTACTCATGTCTAATTTTAAGGCCATATATTTTTTGTTATTTTTATCAGTTTTCATGTGTCTTAATATTTCATGAGCTATCATAATATTGCATGTTATTTGTTTACCTTTGATAAACACCCCCTGATTTTTGTACAACTAGTTTTGAACTATTAACCAATGTTTTCACTATTATTTTGTATAGTACATTACATAAACTGATAGGTCTGTATTATGTTATATTTTTTGGATTATTTATTTTAGGGATGAGGGTTATGAATGTTTTATTGGTCTCTCTAATACAACTATCCTGATTAAAGAACTCTAGTGTGCCATCAATCGCATTTTCTCTTACAATGTCCCAATATTCTTGGAAGAAATCGGCTTGTAATCTGTTAGAGCCTGGGGCTTTTATTTTGCCTAGGTCATAGGCTTCTTTTTTTATTTCCTCCCTCAAGAAAGGTTGGTTTAGAAAATTTCTAGCATTATCAAATAATGTGGTGTCAGAGCCTTCTAGGAAATCATCTATAATTATTTCATCCAGTCTATTTAAGCTAAATAGTTCATTATAGTAGTTATTAACAACTAAGGTTATAACATTATGTTCTTAAATCTATTCCCCATTTTGTTTTGTATTCTTGTAATTCTATTATGTTGTCTTCTTGTGATAGTAAATGTATAAAAAAACTTTGCAGTTCTGTCACCACATTTGAGCCAATTAACTTTTGATTTTTGTGTCTAAAAAATTTCTTCTTTCTTTTATAGTTCTTCAATTGTTTTCTTAACTTCTTCTATTTCTCTTATTATCCTTACGTTTAATTTGTTTTGGTGTAGCATTTCTAACATTCTGTTATTATCTATCAATTTTTTTTTTTTGAAGTTTCCAAAAGTTTGTTTATTCCATTTTTTTAAATTGTGGGTTACATTATGTATATTATTTTTAACATTTGTCATTTTTTATCCTTTATAAATCTTGTCCCAGCTTTTATCAAATTGTTCTCTACATTCCGAGTCCGTTGTCCACATCCATTCAAATCTAAAAGTTCTTTGTAAGAAGATTTTCCTAGGTTTTAGATTTTAAAAAATTTGGTGCATGGTTAGACCAGTAAGGTGAAAAGTTTTCTACATTAACTTCAGAGAAGATTAATTTCTATTGCATGTTAGTTGCTCCTCTATCTAGTCTTTCTTTGACGTACTCATTATCTCTTAGTTTTTTTTATTCATGTGAAGGGGGGGGGCCTTCACATTTTAAATCAATTAATATGCATTCTTGTAATATATTAGAGGCCTCTTTAATTTTTCAATTGGGAATGGTTTGTCCTCCTAATTTAGTGTTTCTATCCCATATAAATGTCCAATCCCTTAAGCATATTAGGGGTCCACTAATTTTGTTGATTAATTTTCTAATAAAGTACCTTTTATTTCTTCTATCTGGTTCTCCATAGATTAGCATACAGGTCCATATCCCATTTTTTATACCCAAGTTTGTTTCAAACCAAATTCCAATCAAGGTAATTCTTTTTTTTTTTTCCTAAAATCTTTACTTTTTCATTTTGTTTCTGATAAAAATATAAATTCTAGGTTTTTTTTATTTATTTGGAATTTAAGTTTTGAACTGTCAAAGATTGTCTGATTCATTGATAGTTCCAAGCATAAATTTCATTAGACTCTTTGGGATTGTTGTGGGATAGCCACTTGAACCCGTTTATTGTTTTTATTTGATTTATTGTTTTATTTATTTGTCTGATCTCTTTTAATTATCTTTGTGATTATTTATATGATTACCTTCTTCTTTTTTTATTTTTTCCTTTTACTAATTTTGTGTTAAAGTCTAAGTGTCTCTATGTTGATTTTCTCTTGATATTTTGTTTATCATTTTTTTATCACTATGATATTTTTCTATTTGGATTTTTTAAGGAAGTAAATAAAAAGATTGTCATATAGAAAATATACCTTCCCAATAGTCTCAAATACAAACTTCTCAGAAGTATCAGAGATTACCTCAATAAGAGATTCCACAATCTTTCTAGTGTAGCTTTGTCCTTCTGCAATATATATTTTCAAGCTCTTCTTACGAGTTCTCCATACATTTTCTTTTCTTGTTGGCTATCTCCATCAGACTCTCCTTGACATCTATTTTCATGGTATTTTCATTTTTTTTCCTCTACTTCTTTATGTTTTGTTACTTTATTCACCTTGGCTTTCATTTTGAATGTGAAGGGAACATAGTTTGTTTCATCCAACCAGTCTCCTGAGCTGGTCCTACTAGTTAGTTCCAATTCAGACTTGGGTGAACCAGTATTTGGCTTAATCGGATAGGGTGATTCAACATGTTTTTTATTAGGGTTATCAGAGCTTACTTCTTTAATTACAATTCCTCCATAATCTGCTTTCCCTTACTGTTTATAGCCTTTCTTTCCTTTTGCACATAGTTTTCCCCCATTAATAGTAACGTTCATTTGTTTCTATATAGGGTTTCCAAGCGTTGCGGCATGGATGGGATCAGAGACTTTTGGTATTCCTTCTCAAGCACCTCATCTTCAACGGTAAGATCTTCTATAAGCGTCTCCCTGAAATTTCTCCCATTGCTAGCTTGATTCTTCTTGATAGATAAGAAATTGAAGGTTTTCCTTCATTATGCTTCTGTTTGTATCATTTGCTAGTTGTATCTCCTCAAAGATTTTCTATAGCATGAAACCACGCTCAATCCCTAATTTTCTAGCCATCTCCGTGAATTTTGCCAAATTATTTGCGAGCGATTAAGGATTTGATTAATTAAAGCCTTGTGTTCATTTGATTGATTGTGGTAAAGTCTAGTATAAAGAATTGCAAGAGAAATTCTTAAGTCTCAAAAGGTTTTTATATCAAGAAGAAAAAACTCAATATCAGTTTTTTCCACTATACCTAAACACTAAAAACGAAATTGTCGCAAATAGCTCAGTTTTTCAAAGAATAGGGAAATGCAAGGTAAATTTAAGACTTGTTAATAGAAACCAAGTCCTATTAAGCCCACATAATGAAGAGAAGGGTATCCTCCTGGGAAATTTACAAAATTTAAATAATAACATCAATTGATTTAATTATTCTTCTAAGGGGTTATACAAAGAGGATCCAATTAATCAATGCTTAATTGGCAAGATAATACTAATCATATTGCTAGATAATCTCAAGATAATGCTAATTATATCTCAAGAGAATTTGTATAACATTTTTGCCCTTGTTAAATCCAATCTATTTGATGGCTACTTTGACTCTTGGTGTAAAAATTGTAATGCAGCTATACACATTTTCACTTTGTTGCAAGGGTTTTAAGATCCAAAAGAATGATTAATGGTGTGTCATACCAACACCTAGAGACTTCAACAAAAAAAAAAAAAAGCTGCAGCAATTAGTACATACATTTTAGAGGTAGCTTGAGGGTCTCAATTGATTTTTTTATTTTATTTTAAGGATTTCAATGTAAAACCTTATTTCAGTCTCAAAACTTATCAATTATGGTTATTCAATTCCTTTTAATTTAAAAGTTTTTATTACATTTAAAAGTTGTCTTGTTACAAGTGGCAACCTTCAGACATTCAAGGATCTCTATTCCCTAGGGTGAAACATCAAATCATAGTAACTGAGCCTCTTTTTCTCTCTTTAACACCGAACATTGAATCAAAATACAAAACCAACCTTAAATCAAAAACAAGTGTCATGGTCTATTGGAGGCTTTCACATAATCACATGCTAGGGGAAGTAGAAACATAATCACATGTTATGAATTTATAAGAGTTGTCATTTAGCATGTAATAATTATAAGAACTACTTTAATCGCGATGACCCTATAAATGATCTTTGGAAATTTAACATCTTGGTTGCCTTATTCATACAAAGATGCCTTAAGGGTTTCACATAAAGATAATAACATTACGTATTGTAAACTTAAGAAATTCTAGTTGTTAGTTGTTACGGACATACAAATCCAATGGTACTACAATAGAAACATTATAGTTAAAGCCAAGTATTGGATATTCATGTGGGACTTTTGATTAACTTAACTTGATAAACTTTCTGACCTAGAAATACTTGTCATGATAAACTCTAGTTCTGGATAAGGTGTATTATGAAAAGCTGCATATAACTTTGAATTACATCGGATCTCTTTACCGCTCCCAGGTTGGGTGATGATTCGATATATATTACTTCATTTTTTTTTTCATACTTAGGAGAATTTGACTAAAATTCTAGCTCTTTTAGTTAGCAAGCACATGCAAAGAGGTTGCTTGTAGGCTTTGGCATCTTTTTTGCTACAAGCACATAAAGCTCATAAATTTTATTTTATTTTAATCTATGAGCACACGTGATGTAGGACAATCTATAAATTTAAGGGTTCTATCAATATCATAATTTTGTCTAACAAGGACTAACATTTCACCTCTGCAAAATCCTAAAAAAATAGGGGTTAAGAGTCTCAAAATGACAAACAAGGGTTTATTGGGAGACTACAACTAATGGCTAGTTTGATACAAATACAACTGTCCAACTATAATCTATTTTCTAGAAAATGCTTTTTATTTTTGAAAAACAAGCCTAATCCAAAAATGTACTAAGAACAATGCATTTTATCCAAAACTCATTAATGTGTAATAAAGGGCATATCCAAATAGACCTTAGCATGGAGCATCATTAAAGTGTATTCTTATCTTGTGTCTCCCAAAATGCCATTAAACCACTCAATATCCCAAGAATACCCTTCCTTTCCTAGTTTTTTAAACACCTATGTGAATTATGCAAAATGCCACTAGGGTTGCATCATCTATTTAAGGATGATGTAGCCCAAATTCAAAAGGAGACTTCTTATTTTTTAGAGAAAAATAATAGAAAAAAGGGAGAGGAAGAATGAGGAAGAAGAAGAAGAAAGGAGAAGGAGAAGACTAAAGAGGAAAATTAAATAAATTCTCCAAGAAAAGCCTAAGCACCATTGTTAGTATATCTTCATCCATCAAAATTCTGTAGGAATCTCTTTATTAGCATGTTTTAGACTTAGAATTTTGTAGGAATTTGATTTGTTTAGTTAGTTTTCCATGCATATTCA
>JAOXJP010000003.1:14703513-14717165 GCA_025762735.1 Platanus orientalis | reverse complement strand
GGAATGGCGGAACAGGATTCATGTAGCCGACCCCAAATAGTTGGGATAAGGCTGTTTGTTGTTGTTGTTGTTGATCATCCAATCACACTAAAATTTGGTGTAGGGGTCTTCACGTGAAAACAACAAATGGGGGATCACATAAGCCCTGCATGTGGGCCAGATAGCCTGTTGATCTGCTTACAGATGGCATTTAGGGTTGTTGATCATACATATCTGATAATAGATTACTCAAGTGCTATAAAGGAATGGAGAAACAAACCTGTGCAGAGAACTCGGAAGACTTTTTTATTTTGTGCTGCTGTCTTCAGAACTTCCAATACAACTCTTGAGAAGCCATGCACCAAAATGGTACAACCATCAAATATAAAATCTTGACTAAGCAACGCAATGGTCCTGCGTGCCTGAAACAAGAACATTCAATTCACACTCAATTGGTTTTTGTTGCTAGATTGCATGTTTATTAGTAGCAGAAAAATGACATTTGGTCTCCAAATCAATTACTTCATAAAACCAGATTGTATACCTTACGAGATATCTCCCCAAACTTTTCTCCACGTTCGATCAAGCGAGACTTAGCAGCATCAAAATCCTCATACTCTAAAGCTGAAGTTCGGGTTACATATCGCATGAACAGATCACAGCCCGCCGTCAAAGAGATGGAGGTTGTGTCCCATGACTGAAATGAACAAATGGGGTTGACCATTTCAAGTGAAGATACAAGAATAATAAAAAGTAGCTCCCTACATTATCAGATGATGTGGGATACAAACCAGCCCTGATCAAAACTAGCAGGTTCAAGAAAAGACTCATGAGTCATGGTTCCATTGGTTTTAACTTTTAACAATTATTTAATTAAATCACTTGATTGTTATGAATTCTAGAAATAAAAATTTAAGTTAATTGTTGTACTTAGATTCCAAGTTGGTTTAGGTGCTTACTTTTAGAAAGATAATTTTAGGAAAGTTAAAGTCCTGTTTCTGTCATTTTTTAGGAATTAACATTCATTTGTTTAACATAATTTTGGTGTTATTTGAAAGGTTATCCAATTACCTCTACAATGAGTCTGAGATTTTGTGAATTCGACATGATTTGGGAATGTTAAGGCCAATACACAACCAGGCAATCGCTTTGTGATGAAATTTATCTATATTCGAGTTTGATTTTAGTTAGAAGTGTTGATTTTAGTCTATAAATATGAAGGAGAATGAGTGGTGTAGAAGAGAATTCTATTGATGAACAGAGTTGAGCTTGAGCTTTGAAATTTTTTTTATGAATTTTGCTTTGGCTTTGGGCTATCATTCCCTCAAGGTATTCCAAGCTCGAAGGTGCTGATTCCTAGAGCAACCAATTAATTTGATTCTGCTGGAATGATCTATCTTTTTTTATCTATCCATTTGAATTTAATTTATTAAATATTTTTGCTGTTTTGTCTATTGCTAAGCCATGAATCTATGATTTCCTTTGGTTTAATGAATCTTCTGTATAAATTCCCATTCATACAGAAACCCTAGTTTTATTAAATGCCCATTCACCCCTTAAATCCATTCAAGAACCTATTTTTGTTTGTTAAATCCTTAATCCACAGCCCCTAGACCAATTCCAGAGTTGCTCTCACCAAAACTTTGATAGTTCATGCATCAACAGGCACAACATTTTCCATTGTAAACTTAAATTTCCCATAACAAGGTCAGCATCCAAAGATTCTACTCAATAAAGAATGTTCTTGCTCATATGGTGCTGCCAAGGTTTTAAATCGGACCAACTTAAGCACACCTGATATGCTAACTTGCCTAGAAAGATAACTCGGTGCATAGAAAATTACTATTTTTTCATATAAATATGTCAAGCCAAGGAGGGGGAATTCTACATATTAGCAAAATTATTAACACAGGCCTAGGGTTATGTGAAGTTCAACAGAAATGAAGTTTTTTTTTTTTTGATAGGTAACATTAGTGGTTAATTAATTAGTAGGTGAAGATGGGTTTTGAACCCAGGTCTGTGATACGACGCCCGCAGACTTCACCAACTTACCAAGCTGGCATCTTCAACAGAAAGAAAGTGATTCTGCCATTTCTCAGAAGTGAATAGACCAAAGATCTACCAACTTGAGAAGTCACTTATCAACGTATGATGGCTACATGGGCTTCAAAACGGTAAAATTACCTAAAAGAGAGATCAGAAAATGTCCTTACGAAACGCTGTTTACTTTTTCATGCAAAGAGGATGACAAGTTTACCGATGAAAACATCAAACTTTATCAGAAACTAAAGATGAACAAAGTGAACACTCATAGATATATGTTTTTACACTAAAATTTCTATCTTCTACTTGGGAAGAGCTGCATGACCATCAACCGAACATTCACTCAGCATCTTCATCCACAATCACTTCTACAGGAAACTTGAAAGACTTCAATTTTGACACTTCTCAAAAAAATTGATAATAATAAAAATAAAATAAAAAAATCCTATAAATGAAAATCTACAATTTCTCAAGTCTCAGCAAAAGCGCTAAAAATCTGGATTCTCAAATGAATTAGTTCTTTTCCTAACAGAAGAAAACAGAATTCATGAGGTTGTACCAATCTGGCAGATTTCTTATTCTCAAAACTCTTTTAATAAAAGGAGCCTGACAACCCTAAAAAGGAAGAAGCTTTCCACACATAAACTGAATCCAGCGCGTTCCATAATCGCATAACAACAAAAATTAGTACTCTCTAAGCTGTATCAGGACATATCCATCAAAATAGAAAATAAAAAAAATCCACAAACTATTAGATGCGGGAATCCAAAGTTTAGGTTTAAAAGCAAATAAAATCAGCTCCATACAGATTGAGGCAAGGCACCTACTTTTAGCGAATCCGAGGCCTTCTTGAGTTCGATCTCGAGTTCCATCATCGTGGTGGCCTCGCTCAATCGAATCACCGAAGCCAAAGCTAAAATTGCAGCGACAGCTTCCGCGAGATCAGGCTGCCTCCTCCAGCGATTGAACTCATTGATGACGCTGAAAGGCTTGCTCGGCTCACCGGATCTAACGGCGTTTTCCGGCGGAAAGTCGGCGGGATCACGGCCGACGGCGGCCTGAGCTTGTGCCAGCCAGTCGCTGGTGACGACGCCATGGTGAGCCGCCCTGGTCTGGTAGTAAGCAGAGATGCCCTGGTTAGGCTTGGGAAGGGTTTCGGTCATTGTGGAATAAGGAGAGAGGAGGGTTCTGGATTTCGTCTCCTCTCGTAGTTGTTGTTGTTTATCGAGAACGAACGAAGCGGATCTCCCCCACATTTATAGCCTATCGTACTGACGCTCTTCTCTCTCTCCTCCGTCTGACGGTTTGAACGATTCCGGTTAATCGGAAAGAATATCGAAAGACTGTCCGTACAGTTATTACTTTGGGAGAGTTGTTTTGGATGTAAGGAGGGTTTTTATAGTTGGGTGCCTTCGATTATAATAGTAAGAGAGGGATTGCGAAGTCGTGCCATTGGGCGTCTGTGCTCTTATCAATCTGGACCGTCAAGTCAGTTGAATCCCATCTGATTACTTGCTCCGGCCTCTATTAAGGCTGCTGTCAATCGAAGAGCTCAGGATTGCTCGATCTTAATTGTATGAGCCTGAACTTGCTCCGAGATAGTCAATTTGAATTCGGTCTGTTAAAAAATCTTGGGTTTTGGATCGAATTTGAGAGTTCAAACTTAAAACTTAAAATTTAAAATAGGTCATTATTAACCCTAAATACTTTGAAAATATATCTAATTAGTTAAATTTAGGCATGACCCAAACTTTTACCCTATTTTTGATGGCCAGAATTGGAGTCGAGTTAGACCAAACTATATTTTATACCTATTTCGGGTTAGACTAGATTGAATTTGGGATGAAAGTGAGTTTATCTGAACTCGACTCGAATAAAACTTCAAACTTAAAAATTGGATCCAAACTCAACCCAGCCCAAAATTAGTTTGACCCAACTTGACTAATTTTTGGGCTAGATTTATCAGGCTTTGAGCCAACATGACCCAATTGACTTGATTGCCTTTGATTATGATGTTAAGTGAGGGATTGCACATTCTGCCATTGGGGGTCTGTGCTCTATCAATCTGGACTGTCAAATTAGTTGAATCCCATCTGATTACTTGCTATAGCCTCTAGTAAGGCTGCAAATTGGGGTGGGTTTGTCCAAAGCCCAATTTGTTGGACTCGAAAATTGGGCTGACTGGGTTTGCGTGACTTCAGGATGGGTTGAGTTTGGACCCACACCTATTAGGCCCAAAGCAAGTTTGGGTAAAATTCAGTCTTACTTCAGCTCAAAAGGCCCAGCCCGTTCCAAACTGCAATATGTATAAAATATATGTCTTAAACACAAAATATTAATAAATATATAATCATATTTTATAATTTTGTCTTATATAGTCAACAGTCGTTCAACCCGTATAATGGCATTATTGATGGAGGAATCTAAAGGCAATTATATGAACTAGAAAATTCACTTATTATGAACATTAAAAGTTGGGCAGTGATGCCCTCTATATTAAATGGGAAGAATGCCCACTAGCAAAAGACCAAAAGCAGTTTTATTGTTTTCAACACTAGAACTATTCCATGATGGGTACTTTATCTTTTCACTAGGGTTATAGGCTGAATCACAACTCAAAACTTGTGTGTTGACTGACTTTGTAAATATATATAAAATAAAAACGCTCTAATGAAATAATAAATAGGGGGAGTTATTTCATTAGGCCGTGTTTGGTTGCCACTTGTAATGAATCATTCCATTCTTAATTCCCATGACATTTGAATTCTTAATGTAATGATGCAAAATGAACTCATTCATATTCATATTGATTTATTAGCCTGTTTGGCAGCCACCTGCAATGTAATCATTTCTTTGAGTTTCTCAAGGCATTTGTAACGTGATGGTTTGGAATGAATTCATTCAATGATTTGTTTACTGTTAGAAATGAAATCATCTTAAGTTTTTCTATAAAATGAAATGACTAATGTTTTTAAACACAAATTAGTACAAATCTAAACGAGTTCATTACAAACCATCCCATTATAGCTATGAAAGCCTTAGGTAACTCAAATGAAATGATTACATTACTGGTAGCTGCCAAACACAGCCTAACTAAAATTAAAAATGAAATCATCTTAGGTTTCTTTATAAAATGAAATGATATATGTTATCATTCATATTTTGGTGATGAATCCAAATCAATCCATTTTCGTTGGGGCTTGCTCATATGCATGCAGGTTCTATGGCAAACTAAAATGAAATGTTTCATTCCAAGTGACCATTATAGGCAGGCTTACATTTTTAACCATTTGTATTTGTATCCAGCAAAAGTACTCTAATAGGTGTGGAAGATGCAAAGGATCTAAAAGATTCTCATCGACTCGCTGTAATAAAAGGCATCATCTCCCCCCAACCCCAAGTAGCTTTCATAGTTGGGAGACAAATTGTAGATGAAATCTTAATTACTAATGAATGTGTGAATAATAAAATAAAAAATGGGTAAGAAATGGATTTTCTACCGGTTGGATTTAGAAAAAAAGTGTAAGATTGAAAATTTCTAACTTATATAATGGAAAAATAATGGAATTTGAAGGGAAGTGGAAGAATTGGGTAAATTTTGTAAAAGTTCAACATCTTTTTCAATGTTGGTGAATGGATCTTGGGAAGGGTTTTTCTTTTTAAGCTCTAAACAAATTAGAAAAGGAAATCCTCTTTCTCCCTTTTTGTTTGCCATTGTAGCAAAGGTCTTGAGTAGAATGATTAAAGGAGCAAATAATGAGTACATTGGTGGCTTTGTCCTATTAGTTGCAAAAGTCAAATCCAAATTAGCTTGGGAGCGTGCTGGTGGAAAAAATTATTTCTTTCTCACGTGGTCTTGGGTATGGGTAACCCGAGTGATTGGGACGGGTCCAATACATGCCTTAATAAAGAGGATTTTTCATAGACTTTCAAAAGAAAGAAATGAAAAAAGTAGAACCAAACTTTGTTGATGCAACAACTAATTACACAATACAAACGTTTTGTTCAACTTCGAGAGTCGATACTCTCCAGAAGAGCTATAATACTCAATGTCGAACAAGTCGGTGATAAAATCTAAGGAATGAATTAGATTCAATCCTCTCAAATCGAATTACAAACTAAGCTAAATTATTCGTACTCCTAAAATAGACTTATTCCTACTCCTAAGATAAAAATAAAATTTGATGTTGAACGCCCATCATGGGATGTGTAATGGCCTTGTCCCGCCTGTTTCGTATAAGTGATAATCCATCTTTGTTGCATGTTGGTTGTCATGACACATGTCTTAACATTGGTTCTGTTACACATCCTTATTTATAAATCTATTACTAGTTCCATTAAAATCCACATGTCATCCGTCTATGGACAAATTTTTAGGAGGATACCAACAAAGCGTGAAGTGAATATATAGAAGATTAAATTCATAAAAAGAACTTTTATCAAAAGGAGATAGATTGACATTGATGAAGTAGAGCTCGTTGACAAATATCATAAATTAATTTTTATCTCTCCTTATGATTCTGGTGTCAATTGCTAATGAGATCAAAACATGTTTCGAGTTCTTATGAAATGATTGACCAGAGAATAGAAGATATCAGCTTGTCAATTGGAAGTTGGTGTGATTTCTTAGGAGAATGATTGTCTATGTTGTATGTAGGCGTGCCATTGATTGACACATGATGTGTTTTTGAATTTGGTGTCTATTTTTTGGAGAATGATTGTCTGATTTGAGACAGACCTCTAAAGGTGTGCCCTTGATTGTCACACGATGTGTTTTTTAATTTTATGTCTTTTATTGACACCTGCTTTTTCAATTAAACACTTTTTTGGACCCTTTTACCCCCAAAAGACAACACATGTCTGTTTATAATTCACCATATACACTAGAGGCATTTTTATCATAGAACATTTGCTTTGCTATTTTTTTTACATCTGAACAATTTTTTTTCAAACCTAGGCACAATATGTGTCAGCTAATAATTCACCATAAACACTATGGTTATTTTGTCATTGCTGATTTTTCTAATTATGAAAAGATAAAGTTTTAGTACATTTGAGTGGTACAATCTGCATTTAAAGTTGTCATGAAACACAAGGCTCAAGGGTAGGTAGGGGATGCACTATATACTGACACCTCATGTGCATAGGGTTAAAAGATTCAAAAAAGTATTCAGTACAAAAGTGCTTACCCAAAGAGGCACAATGGTATAATCATCATTCCTAACTTGACTCAATAGCTCTCCGTTGTGAGATGCTCCTTTGGTAGTTCTCTGTTGTAAGATGCTTTATGTACTGGCTCTCTTATGTGAGTTGCTCTAGGTTTTACTGTTTTTCCTTGTGAGTGTGCACCTCCGGCTCGAGTTCTATGGGCTTTCCTTGCTCTTTGTAAGTTGAGGAAGGGTGTGATTCTCCTGTGGTCATGTTTGGAGGTTTTTGGCTTTGTGGATTTGAATGGTGTATTATTCTCAGTTATCTAATTAGTTTGAGGTTCGGGCGGAAGGTTTTTTTGTTGGATCTAGTTTCTTAGGGCGTTGGTGCTAGCTTTGGTTCTGATGGCTGAGCCTTCTTGAAGGGATTTGATTAGGGGTTTCATTGATGAGCCGATCCGACTTCAACAACAACTATACAACAACATAGCTACAGATTCATTGGCCCTACATGCTTTAAGGAAATTTCGGATAGGGATTAAGTATTACTTTCCCTTCAAGGTTAGGCGAATCGAGTTTCTCTTTAAGATGGATGTCATCAAGGTTTGGAAACCAGGATTGAATCCAATCGATGTTGACTTGGAGGAGGTGGAATTGAAGTGGGATGAGTTGTAACTCAGTCTAGGACTGGAGGTGGTAGATGAGTGTTTTATTGATGAAGTTCAACTCACTGATGTTCTGAGTCGAGTCCTGAGTCAAACGACTAATTTCAACATCTCTTTAGAATCAGTGGTTGATGCTAATACTGCTCATGTGGGTAGGTTGGTTGAATGGGAAAAACACTATCTCATTAGTAACGAGGGTAACCCTATGAGGGTGATGGAGTTAACCCGGACGAGTTAGAAAGCCCCCTGAGTTTGAAGCGCGATCTCCCTTGTTTTGACTTGGTGGCAGGGTCCGGGTCAAGGTGTCATGTCCCAACGACATTCCTTGATGGCATGACCCATCGTTCTGGCATTTGCTTTTCCATAAAGGTTGTTCCTTACACGCAACCTTGCTTAAAGCAACATAAGGATACGAGTCCTGAAGATTGCCACCACAAGACAAATCTTATTGATGTTACGTGTTCTCATCCCCCATTTGCTCCCCCCCCCCAAAAAAAAAATCCTATATGTCTTGTCTAGAGTAGTCTGCTCGTCGGTCTCCTGTTGACGAGAGCCATAAGGGAGTTGGAGATCAGGTATTCGGGACCTCTAATCCATTGACCCAACCAGATTTTTGTGGTTCATTTGGTTCGTCCAAACCTGATTTTGTCAATATGGGTAACCCGGGTCTTCAAGATGGAGTGGGTTCATGGGGTTCACTGAGTCTGGATTGCAACCCATTAGATGTACACCATCTCTCAAAAGCGATTAAAAGACTAGGTAGTTTGGACAAAGAAGCTTGCCCTTCTACTTTAAAAAAGGTGAAATTGTTTTTTGATGGCAAGCTTAGCCGAACTCATCAACCATCATTTCCTTCACTGTCTCTGGGGGAGTTGAGGGGAAGCGGTCTACTAGCTGTCCGCCAGTGTCTTTTGTCGTATCAATCCTGGGTACACTGGAAGCGAAGAAGCGGAAAAGAAAAGTAGGCTCTCAGGTGCTTGAATCCCAGGCAAAGAAACGAGGTATCTCCCCTTATAATTGTACATGGGCTGAGGTAATTTCGAGTTTGTCTTTTCCTTTTCATGTAGAATTCATCAGTGAGGTATGCTTTCCCGGATCCCCCGTTGATGCATATTTCAAATTAAATGGTAAGAATTTAGTTCCTTAATTTCTTCAATTTCTTTGTGTCTAAATGCATATCTGTTGCTCTTGTATCATGTTACTCTAAAAACAGTAAAATGAGTTCCCTTTGTATTGATCCTTTTGGGTTACCGGTTGTTATTGCAAACCACTGGAAAGACTGGAGGGGCACTTGGTCTAAGGGGGGGAAATGTTGAGCCCTAGTCAATTTGGTTTTGAGTTGAGGCCGTATTTGTACCTAGTTTCTTCATTATCTTCTTCTGATTGGGCTCTAGATAGAATGCACAGTTTGCAATCTCTAGAGAAACTCTCACAATTCTCCCTCCTCTAGTAGGAGCCTCAATTCCCGGTCTCTTTTTTTTATTGATAGGTGGCAACATCAAAATCCCTTTACTGATGTGCCTATATTTCTTCTTGCCCATCTTTTGACATCCTCTTTAAGAGCCTATGGGTTTAGGACGAGCAACACCGAAGTTTGCTTTAGGGAGAGTAGTTCTAGGTTGGGTCTCCAAAATCCAAATGTTTCTGAATAGGTTCCGGTGGCTGTCCCAGAACAGCACCTTGGTGACCCATGAAGATCACCGCTTGGAACTGTCAGGGAATTGGAAAATCCTCGACAGCTAGAGTACTTCAGGCTATGATAAAGTCCAAAAACCTGCAAATAGTTTTCTTATTAGAAACTAAGTGTCAAGGTAGGGATTTCTTAAAAGAATTAGGATTATGTAACGGTTGGAACATTAAGGCGGTTGATTCATTGGGTCTATCAGGTGGCCTTGTCCTGATTTGGAAGAAGGATATTGAGGTCAGGGTGACTGAGCTTAATTCTAGATTTATAGCTGCCAAAATTAAAGATAAGGATTCTAATGTCATTTAGAGAGCATTGTTTGTCTATGGGGAACTGTCTAAGGAGCTTAGAAATGATTTCTATGATATGATTATTTCCAAAATTTTGAATAAAGGTAACCTTATTATCTGTATGGGAGATTGAAACTGTATTTGGGACAAAAATGACAAAGAGGGAGGCAACCGCATCCCTAATGGGTGTATTAGAAAGGCTCATAGAATTCTTGATGATGACAAATTGATTGATATGGGACATCATGGTCCTCATTTTACCTGGGTTAATAAACAAAGGAGCATTAAGCATATTAAAGAGAGACTGGACCAGGCGGCTATAAATGAGGAATGAAAGTCTCTCTTCCCAGAGGCCAACCTTAAAAATCTTAGCATTCACGGGTCTGATCATAGTTGTCTGCTTTTGGACACCATCCCTTCTCGTCTCCTATCCCCTAGGCCCTTTAGATTTGAGTGGGCATAGACTAGCCATCCGAACTATAAAGATCATATTCAGGTTGTGTGGAATAGTAAATATAACTCGGATGGCTTCACAAAGTTTAAGAACCGGCTGGATGCTCTTCCTCCCTCCCTCAGAAAATGGAATAAGTTGGTTTTTGGGAACATCAATAGCAAAATCAATGAAGCGAAAGTTAATTTGGACAATCTCCACAAGCTTCCTCCTGATGACTTTATCCTGAACGCCATTAAGAATGAAGAAGTTAACTTAGATAATTGGCTCCGCAAAGATGAGATCCTTTAGGCCCAAAAATCTAGATTGAATTGGCTTAAATGGGGGGATAAGAACTCAAAATTCTTCCATATTTCTACTATGATTAGGAGGGCTAGGAATAGAGTGGTCATGATCAAGAACTCGAATGGAGATTGGGTCAAAGGTCAGGATCATATTCAAAACACTGTGAAAGATTACTTCTCTAACCTGTTTAGCTCCAATAATCCGTCCACGGATAAAATCTTATACATTTCTGATAATGTTTATCTGTTCTTATCTGAAGAGTATAAGGATTTCTTCAATAGGGAGTTTAGTAGTGAAGAAATTAAAAGACCCGTGTTTCAAATGGGAAAGCTAAAGGCTCCTCGCCCAGATGGCTTCTAAGCTAGTTTTTTCCAAGAATACTGGGAGATTGTTGGAGATGACGTTATTTCAGCAATCCAAAAGTTTTTTAATCAATCCACCCCTCTCTCTTTGATAAACCAGACCTTCATTGCTTTAATCCCTAAACTCAAAACTCCTGTGTCCATAGTTGACTTTAGACCCATTAGTCTATGCAACACATTCTATAAGATCATATCCAAAGTTTTTTTGGCCAATAAAATGAAAGTTGTCTTCCCTGACATTATCTCTCCTCATCAAAGTGTTTTTTGTCAAGGGAAGACAAATATCTGATAATATCCTTATTGCTCATGAAGTCATCCGTTTCCTTAAGAAGGATAAAACCTGTAACCATCATATGGCTATCAAATTGGACATGAGTATAACTTATGATAGGGTGAAATGGAAAATGATTTCAGCCATGATGGAGAAAATTGGGTTTAATCAAAATTGGATCAAGTGGATTCAGGAATGTATGTCTTTTATTAGTTATAAAGTCCTCATAAATGGGTCTCCTGGAAAGAGTATCATTCTTACTAGGGGATTGTGTCAGGGTGATCCCCTTTCCCCATTCCTGTTCTTACTCTGTGCGGAAGGTCTATCAGCTTCTTTTATTAAGTTGAAATGTACCCAGAAAATGTCGAGGATTAAGCTTAATAGATATAGTCCTACCATCTCTCACCTCCTATTTGCTGATGACTGCTATATTTTTTCTAGAGTGGTGCCTAAGGAAATAGAGGAGGTTCAAGGATGTCTCCAAAAGTTTAGTGAAGCCTTAGGTCAGACCATCAACCATGATAAATCTGAGATTATCTTTAGCCAAAATACCCCTCGTCAATTACGTAGCGTAGCATAAGGTATTCTCAAAATCAAACAAACCCATAATCTTGGCAATTATTTATGTAATACCCCGCATTGTATTTCAAGGGTAAAACTATAATTTTATCCTATAAGGGTAAAAATGTCATTTCATATATGTTATATAGACCTTAGAGTGGTTAAGAAATCAATTGGACCAAAAGTGTAAGACCCAAGTTGGACCATGAACTTGTTAAGTTTGAAAGTTATCCTAATCTCGTATTTTGGGTAACTTTCCAAGACCACTGACACCAATCCCGAGTGAATTAGAGGTTGAGTTATACCTTTTTGGAAAGGTCTTTAAGTCTACTTTCCAACGCATCAAATGGTTGATACTTTTACATCTAAATTAGTATCTTTACACCCACATGCATGACTTGTTTGAGACTTTTACACTATCATTGGTTTTAGAAAGTTAGAAAATGAATTTCGAAGCACTTTGTTTTGGTGTGAGAATGAGCTACTACTTTCCATTTGGTTTTATATATGGTCTTTACATGGTCTTACGTTTGAGTTTTGTTAGTTGGACTTCTCTTACATCGCACCTTCATATAGTTATATATTACTTTATACATGCATTGATTTTAAAGTATCGTTATGACCTCACGGGTTTTGTTTTGGACTCAATCATCGGGTGCCATTAATAGGTGAAGACAACATGAGCTGCCCACCACCCTTGATGCCCTGGGGGATTTTTGCGGGCTAACCCTTGATGTCCTAGGGGATTTTTATAGGTTATATTGGTTTATTAACCCAATTTAATTCAAGACCTATTCACCGGGTGACATTAATAGGTGAAGACGACACTAGTTGCCCACCAACCCTTGATGCCCTAGGAGATTTTTGCGGGCTAACCCTTGATACCCTGGGGAATTTTTGCGGGCTAACCCTTGACGTCCTGAGGGATTTTTGTGGGTTAACCCTTGACGCCTTGGGGGATTGTTGCAAGCTATATTGGTCTATTGACCCATTTCAGTTCAAGACCCAGTCACCGGGTGGTATGAATAGGTGAAGACGACACTAGCTGCCCACCATTTATGTGAGATTTCAGTTTTGTCAGGGACCCTACATGGGTCATTCGAGATTTCCATTTTGTAAAGACCTTACATGGGTTACATGATTTCAGTTTTGTTAGAGGCCTTACGTGGGCTAATTGGTTGGAAACCCTTCATGGGTTATATGAGTTGAGAGTTGCATTAGACTTCCATGAGCATGTATCTATTTTGATATCTATTAGCTAAAGAAGCCTATTTGAGAGGTACTAAGACCTAATTATTTATGAGTATTTTTATAGCAAACATTTGCATTACATGTTGCACTTTCCTTATGAGCTACACATTTCCTGTTTCAGTTATGAACTTTTGTTGATTTAGCTTATGCATTTCTGGAACCTTTACTAGATTCTAATTATTGTTATAGTTAGATCGATCCTTATATAATTCATCTATTTTGAGTTGGTATCGTTCTATACTCGTGACATTCGATTTATTCCGTGAGACATTATGTATGTTCTCTCATGGGCTTTATAGTTTACCCATTTTTTTACCACCCTTTCAGGTGGTGCTCAGTAGTATCTGGTATCTTGCAGGGTTAGCCCCATGGATGGATTGTGGGAGAGAGGGCTGCTTGTTTACTTTTTATATTCCTTTTATGTTCAACACTTATTCATGTATGAATAGAGATTTATGGATTTATGGTTGTCAGCACCCAATTTTGGTCTAGTGACTAGAGGTTTCTTTCAATGGACAACACCAATTATTTAGAATAGGCCTTTAGGTATGCTCGAAAACCAATGTGATTAGACAAACTCCCATTTTTAGGCCATTCTCATTCTTTCCTAATTTGACACCCTAAACCCACGATTTTTCCCTAAGATCTCTATAGGACTTGCTT
>JAOXJP010000003.1:14687967-14703413 GCA_025762735.1 Platanus orientalis | reverse complement strand
GGTCAATAAAAGACATCAAATTCAAAAACACATCATGTGTCAATCAATGCACGATAATAGAGGTCTGTCTCAAAATAAACAATCATTCTCCGTTTAAAAAGGGTGTTCTGTCCAGGATTTGGTGTCCAGGACACCAGGAATGTCATATAGAAAAAAATGGATGGGTGATGCATTTTTTGAATATGGAATATTAATTTTATTTCATATGATGGCTAATGGTGTTCTGGACACCATCCTAGACACAAAATCCTGGACAGAACATCTTTTTCACAGTCTACATACACGAAAGTAGTCATTTGTCTTTAACATGACAAAAATGCCCTTCCGAGTGGTCTGGTTGCCTTTAAATGTATAGAATAGAAACGAAAATCCCACAACAAAAGGAAAGAAAAGAATCAAGAGAAAAACATGAGAAGACCAACTTTTCATGCAACCAGACAGCTTAAGAATGATTTTTTGAGAAAATTTTTTCACGAGAAAACCTTTTCATGGCAACCAGACAGGCCGTTAACTAAATTTTTTTTATTGTAGACCTAAGAAAAACAGGAAACTATTTACCAAAAAATCAAACAGAAAAAAAAATAATAATAAAAATAAAAAAAAACAGAAGAATAACAGGAAACTCCCACAATATTAAACTATCAAAGAAAAATGGATCTCGGAAAGAAGTTATATTCGATCCTTTCGACTCTCTTGCCCTGAACTAACTCAGAAACAAAGGAGAGAGAGAGGGTGAAACCAATCGCAATTGAAGAAGTAAGCACAAGGGTTTTCACTATAGATGTTGGAAAAAGCTCATCTCTAGTCCACTCTGCATGTAATCTCTTGTCTTCCTCCGTACGCCTCCAAGTAGATGATTTCCACCATGGCTCACTCTTTCCCATCCCGTTCTTTTACCCAATAGGCACCAATTTTCTCTCCTCCACCGGGTTTCTTCATCAATTTAACCATCGTCATTCACATCTTATCTCTCCACTTGTTTTGCAAGCCTAGTGGAGTGCGGAACCATATCCCTGTACCACTCGTCCCATGTACCACATGACATAAGGGGGTGGGGCCCATACACGTTTTGCATGGGGCCCCACCCCTTGTATCTTGTGGTAGATGTGGTACATGGTATGAGTGGTACAGGGGATATGGTTCTAGTGTAGACTAGGTCATTATGAGTCTAGCCAAGGGGTGAAATCGTATGTGCCTCGCCCCCTGATGGGACACTTGGGGGGCGGAATCAAATAACTTTTTGGAGGTTTTTTATTCCCCCTCCTGAGTGTCCCATCAGGGGGTGTCGCACTTGATATCAGACCATATATCAGCACATAACATGTAAAAAACGGCCAGTTAGACCTTAAAACATCATAACACTCCTTCGCATGGGATGATATAGTCTGCGCCACCCCCCCTCTGCGATGCCCGGGGGCTGAGAGAGAGGGGGGAGGATCATTTCACTTTTTGGGGATGTCGCAACAGGGGGGGCGGCATAGAGGATATCGCACCCCTTTGCATGCGTAGCTGCGACATTTCCTCTCCAGTACAAAGGTTTTGGGGTCGAATCCTCCCTCAGCATTTCCCAATTGATTGCGTTGTTGCTTACCTGTCCATTTGAAGAGGAGGTTTGTAGCCAGAGGCCTTAAAACCATAGTTTTTGAAAGTAGATTGAACCAAGTGGTCTGACCCGGTTTGACCAGAAATCGACACCCTTAACGGTTCTAAAAAAGCTTAAAATGGTGATATGCAAAAAAACACATGTAACAGGCAAAACCAGTGAAAATTGACCAGAGTCACCGGCTTTTTACGAACTTGGGTTCTAATAAAACCAAACAGGTTTTATTATTTGAGAAATAATGTTCTGTTCAGAATGTACAGTAGGCCCCTTCACAGGAGTGCCCCATGCACTTCTTTGTGTGGGGCCTACATCCCTGCGATGGCCGGTCCAGTTCTCAAAACTTTGCGATGTATGATGGGCGTTTTGGGATCTAGTTTGTAAGATGATTCAGAAGGGCTTTAAATTTGCTTCGGGAAAGGAAAATCCTGGTAGTAGGTTGGTCTGGTTCAAAAAGTAAATTGACCGTTGGATTGTTAGGGCATCAATGAAATGAACGATGGAAAATAAAGGCCAATTTTGACATTTTAAGATTAGAACATAGGGCGTGCGACACGGTGCGAAAAATTCTCCTCTTTTACCACCCATGTCCTGCGGCCTCCGCGGGAAATAGTTGAGAGAAACTATACCTCTTACCAGCCCCCCACCCAAGGCGCACCCACCCAAGGCGCAAAGTGTTGAGCCGTCAAGCCCTTTTTATGTTTTAATTTTCAAATTCGTCCTTTTATTTTTTGTTTTGTATTTTATTTTTAAAATTATCGGTTGCAGCGAAGAGGGAATATACGTCTCGTATCTCTGCCACAGGGAAAAAAAAAAAAGGAGCAGAAAAACGAGTAAGAAAGAACAGGTAAAAAATAATATTAATTTTAATTGTTGATTATTTATTCATTTATTTTCCGTGAATTCTGTTAGATTATCTCATCGATTTATTGCAATAGTTCTCGAAAATTAAGGGACTTGTAGCTGCATGTTGATCCATCTTTTCTCGATTGATTCATTTTTGGTATCCGAATTTTAATGCCTGGGTTCGAGAAAAAAAACGCGATTGATTTTGGAATCCTCTTTAATTTCTACAGGAGCCGATTTTTAGTGTTTTTCGTGGATCTCCTGTTTTTTTCTGGGACTTTCACGGTTTCTGTCGTTGTCGCTAAACCAGGATGGAGTTGCTGATTTGATTCGAAGGTTTGATTGCAGTTTTGCTTGGACTTGAAGGTGGTTTTGATGAAAATTTGGGAATACTTAATTGGGTTTTATCTGGTTTTGTAGGGTAAACTGTTTTCGATGTCCCAATTCGTGTTTTTTTACGGTTTTCGAGGGTTCCGTACGAGAATTGGATGTATAGATGATTGGTCTGGATTATCGATTTCCAGGGATTGAAATTGATGTTTTCAAGCTTAGTGAGGTGTCATCGGGTTTTTGTATTGAGAATTGTTCAATTCCACAGGGAGTGATAGGTGAGAAACAGATTTGGATTATCTAGAAGTTGTTTTTATTTTTCTTCCTCAGAAATAGTCTAGAAGGTGGAATTCGGATTGGAAATCAGTATTGGGTTTTATTAGCTTTTTGGGTTTGAGAGGGGGCGGTTGTTTTCTGTGGATTGAACGGCAGCACTTACAGTTACCGGGATCATTTTCTTTTGGGGACTTGCAAGGGTCAAGTTTTATGACTTCATTTGGGGTGAAAGATTGGAGAATTTTCAAAGGCTTGAATTGGGTGCTTTCATAGGGTTTCATCATATGGATTTGGATCCCAGAGGCTCGTATAGTGTATTTTGGACTATTTGGATCTGCAATTCTAGTGTTTGGCTGAATTACAGGCTGTAATTCAATTGTCACTGCCAGGAGAACTACACTTATGGTAACATTGCCTATTATGGCTGTTTTGTTCTGAGCATAGTACTTTAGGTTTCTGAAGCTTTGGATTGGAGCAGCAAGAACTATAGGAACTGTTACTGAGATCTTTTGTGGTTTGAATTGTGCTTTGCTCTGGATTCTCCTTTAAAAAATTAGAGATTGACGTTCAGGTAATTGAGTTTGGGATCAATCCTTGTTACTCAGGTTTGGTCTGTGTTCAGATCTTTTTGGATTTTAAATTTGGCTGGACCCTGTGGTGGTAGTCAGCAGCCAATGAGCATTTCAGAATGAGTGGGGCTAGGAGTGTTGTTCGTCGATGGACACTCCTGACAAGACATTCTCTGAGCTATTTGATCTCGTAAAATCCTGGATCCCTTGGAGGACTGAGCCAGCAAATGTGTCCCGGGATTTTTGGATGCCCGATCAAAGCTGTAGGGTATGCTACGAGTGTGACTCCCAATTCACAATCATTAACCGTAGGCATCATTGCCGCCTCTGTGGAAGAGTCTTCTGTTCAAAGTGTACTTCAAACTCAATTCCTGCCCCATCTGAAGAGCCAAAGACAGGCCGGGAAGAGTGGGAGAGGATACGTGTCTGCAATTATTGCTTCAAGCAATGGGAACAGGGGATAGCCACAGTCAATAATGGGATCCGAGTATCCAGTCCAGGTCTCAGTCCTTCACCCTCAGCAACAAGTTTGGCCAGCACCAAATCCAGTGCCACTGGTAACAGCAGCAGTAGCACCGTTGGTTCGATGCCATACTTAACTGGACCTTACCAACGGGTGCCATACAGTTCTGGTCTCAGCCCTGGTCAATCTGCTCAAACTGAAACTTGTGTAGAAAAGCAGGATATAGTAGCATCTGAAAGGAGCACAAATCTTGTTGCAGACATAGGGGATCCATCTCCGAATCCATTTGGATTTTGCACGATCAGGTGTCCTATTATCTCTCCTCCTGTTACTGCTTTAGTTGCCTTTAATGAGGTAGTCTACTACTTAGAATGTTGGCACCCCTCTTAAATTGATAGGCATGCATAAATAAATATACTCGATATATGTTTGTGTGCACACATGCTTATATGTATATTGTGTGTGTGTGTGAAATAATTGACAGGCCAGTGCATCTCATTTTTGCATTGTGTTTCATTCAAGATCTGAACCACTGACTGAGAAGACTACTGTTGGACACCTGTAGGCAGGACTATCAAGAGAGAACTTCAATCCATTTTTCTTGTTTAGGAATGATGTTTATATACCTCTTTTATAGTATTTATGTATTTCTTTTTGTCCGGATGTATTTTCTTTTTGTTGTGCTTTTATGAACTGATAAATTAAGTAATAATATATCTTTTAGTATTATCATGAAAGATGTATGCTAAGATATCTTTCAACCTTATGGATGTGTGCATGTTGGACTAACCAGCTCTAATGTCTGCACCTTGTATTTCTGTTTGGTTCAGAGAGGGGTCTTTGTCTATAACTTATACATATATTTACATACATTTAATGATACAAGGTGGTTACACTTTCTTTTCCCTTTCTTTTCTTTTATATTTGCATTTTTCCTCCATGCTTCCCGTTATGTTTTGTATCAAACATTGTTTTACTCCACAAGTACTCTCATGTGGATTTGAGCTAGTTATACTTTATGGATTTAATTTCTGAATTGCATGGTTTGCACGTATTCTTTGGTGTCAGGAGTGATGATGATGATGATGAATATGGTGTTTATCGATCAGATTCTGAAAGTAGGCATTATCCTCAGGCTCATGACTACTATGGCCCAGTTGAGTTTGATGAGATTGAACATGCCTATGGATCACATAAAGTGCATCCTGATGCAGAAAATATAGACACAAAAGATTTGATCAGCTCTCCAGTGCATGAGAGTTCAGATTCACAAGGATTGGAAAGAATCAAGAATCCTAGGGAAGAATCAGAGGGACATGATCATGGCAATGGTTGTGAAATGGCTTCTTCTTTATATGGTGTGGAGGGTTCAGAAGCCGAGCCAGTGGATTTCGAGAATAACGGGTTGCTCTGGCTTCCTCCTGATCCGGAAGATGAAGAGGATGAGAGGGAAACTGGTATATTTGATGACGATGATGATGATGCTACAGGCGAGTGGGGCTATTTACGTTCGTCAAGCAGCTTTGGCAGTGGGGAGTACCGTAGTAGGGAACGGTCGACCGAGGAGCACAAGAAGGCCATGAAGAATGTGGTTGATGGGCATTTTAGGGCTTTGGTAGCTCAGCTGCTGCAGGTAGAAAACCTAACTGTGGGTGAGGATGATGATGAGGAGAATTGGTTGGAAATAATTACATCTTTGTCCTGGGAGGCTGCAACGCTTCTTAAGCCAGATACAAGCAAGGGTGGAGGAATGGATCCTGGTGGGTATGTGAAGATCAAATGCATAGCTTGTGGGCATCGCAGTGATAGGTAAATTTATGATAAATATACGATTATCATATAAAATGTAGTCTGATACCTAATGCCACTTGCTTAGTACTTCAACTCATCAATCTGGATTTTTCACATTGGCCACTTCCTTACTGTGTCATAAACCAAACATTGTAACAATGGACAATCCTAACTGTCTTATGCAGGGATTATTATCTTTTGTATAACTTTTGGATTGAGAAGTCAGTGAACCCCTCACCAATTGAATAATTGGTGAGTTGGTGGGCAACGTGTACACGATATGCTGTTATCCTGCATTTTATAAGATTCAGTTTTTCATATTTATAGATTGGGCTGTAGGCTCTCATGCTGCCATAATACCGTACTGCTCATTTATACAAATGGGAGCATGTGTTCATGGAATCAAGGATCACCAGATCCTGATTGGGATTGGGATCGGCTGAGACCAAGCCAATCTGTGATTCTGTTGGAATCGTTCGATCTGACCATTTTAGGCTTTTACTATCTTGGCTGATCCAACCTGATCCGGGAGGCTGATCCCAATCCCAAGCATAAAGACCATGATTTTGTGAACCATATAAACCAGTAAACATGTTTTTCACATGAGGGCATTTCTCAAGAAATGCATTTGGGGTGTTCCCCTAAACTAGATTAACCATTTGTTTCTCACATCATTTCCCTCATTCATTTCTATATATATTCTTGTTTCTACTGCAATGATCAAATTTTAAATTGGGTTTGCTGCAGATTCCTTGCTAGTATAACTTTATGGTATATAAAGACTGTGAACTTCTATTACATGTTAGAATTGCGAGAATACTGTAGAGGAATACTCAAGCTCAGAATGCATGGTAGGGGGCTATCTTCCTGGCATTTGCAGTTGCAGGGTGGTCCACACAAACTTTCATTGGGTTCTACTGGGCATTTTTTTCTCTTTATTGGATGCCCTACCTGCTATGTCACTTAGGCATGGACCTATATGCCGGTGTTAAAAACATGAATTTCAACAAACCTAAAACTTGGACATGTCCATACCGTTATTATGAGATATGTTTCTATTTGTGTTTCTAATGCTTGTGAAATATTACCAGCAAAAATAGAAAGAAAGAGAGAAAAATTATACAATATACCAATTCTACTATCTCTATGCACATCAGCTGTCCAAAGAACCTTTTATAATTTTTTGATAGTTGCCTATTATTCTGTGTTTGGAATGGCAGAACAGGATTCGTGTAGCCGACCCCAAATAGTTGGGATAAGGCTGTTTGTTGTTGTTGTTGTTGCCTATTATTCTGTGTTTCACAACTAGATGAACTAAATTCTTGTAGAAAAATCTTTTTACCAAAAAAATTATTGTAGAAACATATCTCATAAATATATTAAATAAGCCGTAATTGGGTAAGGCTTTGTTGTTGTTGTTGGTTTGTAGATAATAATTGAAATATATATTATAGAATAGTTTTTGTCTAGATCAAAGTGTGGGCTTGTTACTGAAACCTTAATATGACAGGGTGTTTGGTTTGGCCAAATTTCAGAAAATGGACTTTGTGACATAGCCTACTGGCAGATCTCTTGTATGTTGCAGTCTGACTGCTTGTAAAGATTGTCCAGAAAAACATCAAAAGATCTGATACTTTCATTAATCAATCTGATCTTTTGTCTAGGAGATCCTTTACAGGGGTCTTATTGAATGATGAAGTCCCAAATCCCCCAGCCATGTGTACCATGTGTACAACATAGATAGAAAACAACTACATCTTCTCATGGCTTGTGTATTCCTCACATACAAGATACACTATGGATGCAAAAAGATTTGTGTATTAGGTTTCTTGCTTTCAGAACTTGTAGTGTGGTCCCTCACTCCCAGGAGGTCATCAAGAGGGTTGAAATGGAAAGCCATAGCAATCTTTCTGAAAAGACTGGTTAATTTTATCGTTTTAATAAATTTAGTTGTAATTAAGACCAAAAATTTATATGTAATTATTAAACTGGATGGTTATACTTGCGGTATCTATGCTTTGAATGGGACACACCCATATTCATATCATTAGTTTTAGGAACTACCAGGTTGTACTGTTCTAGTCTCAGCCATATATGGGCATCGTATTATTTTTCGATATAATATTAAACTCTGAAATGGAGTTTAATATGCATTTCTTCTTGTTCCAATCATTTGAATTGTATTTTTGCTGATCAAGTTTTTGATCTCATTTCTTCTAGTATGGTGGTCAAAGGAGTTGTTTGCAAGAAAAATGTGGCCCACCGGCGAATGACATCAAAAATAGAAAAACCCCGTTTCCTAATCCTTGGAGGAGCTCTTGAGTATCAGCGAGTCTCCAACCTCTTGTCAAGTTTCGATACTCTGTTGCAGCAGGTTTTGATCATTTACCTTTTCTAGTTTATTTTGCTTCTCCGCTTCTTTGAATATGTAAACTTTCTAGTATTTCTTTCCTTTGTTTCTCTCACCCATTCGATCATTTACTGGTTGCAACTCACCAAGCAATATGGTGTTTCCTGCATTTTTTTCTTATAGCTTTTTCATCCCTACTTAGGAAATGGACCATTTGAAGATGGCAGTTGCAAAAATAGATGCTCACCACCCCAACGTCCTTTTGGTAGAGAAGTCAGTCTCCCGTTTTGCCCAAGAATACCTCCTGGCAAAAGACATATCACTTGTTCTCAATATTAAGAGGCCACTCTTAGAGCGTATAGCCCGCTGCACAGGTGCACAAATTGTCCCCTCTATCGATCATCTCTCCTCGCAGAAGTTGGGGTTCTGTGAGACATTCCATGTGGAGAAGCTTCTTGAAGAGCATGGCAGTGCTGGGCAGGGTGGGAAGAAATTGATGAAGACATTGATGTTCTTTGAAGGCTGCCCAAGGCCATTGGGTTGTACTGTAAGCTCTACATAAATTTTAAGCCTCAAGTTGTTCTATCTTGAAGTCATATTTACTGCAATATTTTCTATGAATGGCATAGTTTTACATGATACACATCAATCATCACTGGGATAGTGCATGAAACCCACCTAGGAGATCTGCTACTCCAAAAAGCAAATTGACTATGAACCTAGTCAAGAAAATTGTGTCCAGAAGGAATGTCTTTAGATGGATTAATAATATCATTGGTTAGGATGGTTGTTATAGGAGATCTGCTAGGTGGGATCCCTCAAAATGTAGGTTCCTACTGCCTGCATGTGTGCCATGTGTTTTGATATGCCATTCATAGACCCTTACAGTCCACCTGTTGAGTGTGTAACTACCTGTTTGATGTATCCCTGGGGTAGTGGAAGATAGAAACTGCTATATAATGAAGTCAAATGGATTTTGTTTTTATTTGCTTCAGATTTTGCTCAAAGGTGCTAACGGGGATGAGTTGAAGAAAGTGAAGCATGTGGTCCAGTATGGAGTCTTTGCAGCATATCATTTGGCATTGGAGACATCTTTTCTTGCTGATGAAGGTGCCTCTCTGCCAGAACTTCCATTAAAGTCTCCAATAACTGTTGCACTTCCAGACAAACCATCCAGTATTGACAGGTCCATTTCCACCATACCTGGTTTCACCGTCCCTGCTGCTAGCAAGTCTCAGGTACCTCAATCTCGTAGTGAACCACAAAGGTCCAACTGGGTCCTCACATCAGGTGTCACTTCACCTATCTGCAATGCTTCCATTAGCAAAACTGAAATGGCATCAATACCTTGTTCCTCTAAAGGTCTTAGCTTTCAGTCTATAGGACCAGCAAGCTTCATCAACTCTTCTGCTTCTTTCCATTCTTTGTCTTCTTCAGGACAGTTTGTGTTAGATCCTTACCATAATGAGCTCTCCCAACATCATTTGTTTGAGGATATAGTTAAAGTGGGCATGGAAGAGTCTTTAGAGTCCAAAACTTCTTTGGCCAACAGTGGCCAAAACATTGTGGGTGATAACCTTGTTGCTAGTGGTTTTGGGGCTTTGGAGGCCTCAGAGAAAGGTGGGGTTGTAGATAATGATACTCTTATTGATCGCAATGCAATGGTTGTGAGTCAACCTGGTGCTTCAGAGTTGGCATCACTACAACAAGAAAATGGTAACTACCATGAGGAACAGGGATCTTCCAAGGAAGAGTTTCCTCCATCCCCTTCTGATCATCAGAGCATTTTGGTTTCCTTATCAACTCGGTGTGTGTGGAAGGGGACTGTTTGTGAACGAGCTCATCTCTTCCGGATCAAGTACTATGGTAGCTTTGACAAACCTTTGGGGCGATTTTTACGTGATCATTTATTTGATCAGGTTATCTTTTCTTTCTTTCTTACTTTTTTCATATATCCACTCTTTCAATATACTTGAGACTGAGTACTATATTTTTTATCAGTGTTACCGCTGCCGTTCATGTGAAATGCCATCAGAAGCACATGTTCATTGTTATACTCATCGACAAGGGAGCCTCACGATTTCTGTTAAGAAGCTCTTGGAGTATCCCTTGCCGGGTGAACGTGATGGTAAGATCTGGATGTGGCACAGGTGCCTCCGGTGTCCTCGGATCAATGGGTTCCCTCCAGCGACTCGGAGAGTAGTGATGTCTGATGCTGCTTGGGGTTTATCGTTCGGAAAATTTTTGGAGCTAAGCTTTTCAAACCATGCTGCTGCGAGTAGGGTGGCTACCTGCGGCCATTCCCTACACAGAGATTGCCTCCGGTTTTATGGGTATGTTTTTACCCTTTCTCAAACGATGTCTTTGTGTGGTAAATATATTATCTGATTATTATGAAAAATAATGTATAGCAAAGGCTAGGACATGCCATTTGATGGATCCCACTAGAAAATTAAGATCAACCAAATTGGTTGATCGAAACTGCCCAACTTTATCACATTCTTTTTTGTTGTCAAAAGGTTTTGGTGAGTAGTCTAGAAAAAATCTCTAGATCTATTAAGTTGTACACCGGTATTGGTGTTACACATGGAACAAAGTCTCAAACACACCCTTCAAACCCAACAAGCCTGCATTCATTTACAGTTTATTGCATTTATTACGAGATAATTATTAAAATGCCTTAGTTACTTTAAATATATGATACAGATATTTAGAATTTTTTATAAGCTGATGTGCATAAAATGGTGTTGATAGTGAAATGTGATAATTTTAGGGCTTTTGGTGGTTTATTTATTTATTTTTTATGTGTGGATATTTGAATGTGTTGTACTCAAGTATGAGAGTTTTTGGCATGACTAAATTATGTGAAAATGGAGTGTTCTTGATCTGTAGTTATTCCATGTTTGATTAGATGGTTGTGGTCTCCCCATTAGGCATATTTCCAAGAACCCTAGTGTGGGAGATCTCTTAGGTGATAGCCATTGAAAGCTAATCAATCTGTCTGCATATTCTGAACAAATTCTGGTAGTCAAATCACAGCTGGTAATACCATCTTTAATATTCAAACCGTAGAACTACTTTCTGTGTATATTATAGCTTCAGCCTCTCTCTCTCTCACCTCACTTTCTTACATATGCAGGTTTGGACGAATGGTTGCTTGCTTTCGTTATGCATCAATTGATGTTCATTCCGTTTACCTTCCACCCTCAAAACTTGATTTTAACTATGAAAATCAGGAGTGGATACAGAAAGAAGCGAATGAGGTCCAGTGAAACCCAGGTTTTAGCTCCATGTGATTGTTATTCTCATGGCTCATGGTAGTTAATTTATTGACCTTGTGTGTGACAGGTGGTTGACAGGGCAGAACTTCTATTTGCTGAAGTACTTAACACTCTCCGTCAGATTGCAGAGAAAATATCAGGCACTAACAGCAGCACTAAAGCACCTGAATCAAGGTGCTGCATTGCAGAACTAGAAGGGATACTACAAAAGGAAAAGACAGAATTTGAGGTGGCTTCTTGCGATTTCTATTTTCTTTTCTGAGCTAGAGTTAATTGTGATAAAGACAAGTTTTGTGTCCTTGATATTATCCTGTCCATCTGGTGATCTTGTGCATCAATTGGACAGTTCAATCAGTTGGCAACCTCTTTGACGCACTATAAGGCCCAAAATTATGTGGTGTCTCACTTCAGCTATTCATTCCAGAGATCTAAAAAGCAAGAGACTTGGATGATTGAAACTGTTGTTTAACGATGGTTAATCTTTGGATTGTTTGATTTGTATGATCTGTGGGCCATCTTCTATTCAAGAGGTGGCTGGCTGTCTGAGCTGCACTGATTGACTCATGGGCCTTGTGCACCATATTGCACGAGTAAGACCAGATTTCAGTGTCCTTGTTATGAAAAATAAAAGTAAAAATAAAAATAAAAGAAAAATAAAAACTTTCCTTAGATTTTTCTTTTTTCACTTTCTTTTTGAGATAAGGAACAAGCATACCCTTTTTCGTATCCAGGTTCTGATTGATTTATCAACATTGTTTTAGGAATCTCTTCAGAAAGCACTAAACAGGGAGGCAAAAAAGGGCCATCCCGTAATTGATATTCTAGAGATCAATTGGTTGCGGAGGCAGTTACTCTTTCATTCTTATATGTGGGACCGCCGCTTGATATATGCAGCCAGTTTAGACAACAGCAGCCTTCAGGTTGGGCTACACAGCTCCATACCAAAGCACAAGGTGAAACCGTCAAGTTCCACTGAGAAGCTTGTTGAGATGAACTTGTCGTCCAAGTCAAGCAATGGCTTTTCTAGTTGTGACTCCGTTGTTGCGGATGTGAAGCCCAATGAAAGTCTTAATCGTGAAGGAGGAATTGGTGACCACCATTACCAGCCTGGTGTAGTTCATCAAGGAAAAGAAATAGAGCAGGATCCAAATCATGGAAAGGAGGACCATGCATGTCTTTCTCTTAGCACTAGTGTTGGTGAACATTCTGACCCTTTGGATTCTGGGGTAGTTGTTCGTAGGGCCCTCTCGGAGGGACACGCCCCAATAATGACAAATTTGTCAGACACTCTTGATGCAGCATGGACTGGTGAAAATCACCCAGGAAGTGTAGCACCAAAAGAGAATGGTCATTCATTTCCTGATGCAGCCATGGTAGATTCATCATCAGTCATGGTAGAATCTTGCATTGCGAGGTCAGATTTGGAAGAGCAGTTGGAAGACCGAGGTGGGTCTGAGGTAGCCCAATCTCTTGGGCATGCATTACCCACCAAGGGGGCTGACATTATGAAAGACTCTACAAGCTGGGTACAGATGCCTTTTCTGAACTTTTACCACTCTTTCAACAAGAATTCTTCAGGGAGTACTCCAAATCTCGATGCACTCAGTGAGTATAATCCTGTCTATATCTCGTCTTTTCGGGAGCTGGAACGTCAAGGTGGGGCCAGTCAGCTTCTGCCTGTGGGTGTTAATGACACTGTCGTGCCAGTTTATGATGATGAACCCACTAGTATTATATCATATGCACTTGTCTCACCAGAGTATCATGTCAACATATCTGATGATCGGGAAAGAACAAAAGATGGTGGAGAATCTTCAGTCTCACTGTCTCTCTTTGATTCGGTGAATCATCACTCACTTCATTCATTGGATGAGACAGCTACTGAACCTTTTAGAAGTCTTGGGTCCACGGAGGATAGCATCCTATCTATGTCTGGCTCCCGGAGCTCCCTGATTTTTGACCCATTCTTGTATACAAAGGCGCTCCATGTCAAAGTTCCTATCACAGATAATGGGCCACTTGGGAAGGTGAAGTATACTGTGACTTGTTACTATGCAAAACGGTTTGAGGTTTTGAGGAGGATATGTTGTCCATCTGAGCTAGATTTCGTAAGATCTCTTAGTCGTTGTAAGAAGTGGGGGGCCCAGGGTGGTAAGAGCAAGGTCTTCTTTGCAAAAACGTTGGATGATAGGTTTATCATCAAAGAAGTCACTAAGACGGAGCTGGAATCGTTCATTAAGTTTGCTCCTGCCTATTTTCAGTATCTATCTGAATCGATCAGCACAGGAAGCCCAACATGTCTGGCAAAGATTCTTGGGATCTATCAGGTACATTTTTGTTTTCTTTTTCAAGCCAAGCTTAAATGCTTGAAATGCTACTTAGGTTAGCTCATCTATGACCTATTCCCAGTTTATATGAGATTGTCAGAGACAACCTTCCACCTTTAGAAATCTTTATGTTATGCTATTGTCAGCTTCCTAACTAGGTTTTTCAGGTTTTAGGATAAACAACCTATCCTATTTAACTCCATCAAGGCCTAGACTCCTATTACTTAACGAGTCATCTTGGAGATGTTTTTCTGTGCTTAATTGTGTTCTAAAATTTTATATTCTATATGTGACTGGATACACAGCCGACCCCAAATAGTTGGGATAAGGCTGTTTGTTGTTGTTGTATATGTGACTGGATACTGGAGTCAATCAAATGACCATTCTTTCTGATATTTTCAACTTAGTATTAAATCTTGCCCAAATGATGTGATATGGATTGGTCATACTGATTGCAATAGGCACTAGTATGTTGATTTCATGTTCTCTGCTAAATTCACCATTTAAACCAGCTGGAGTTTGAGTTATTCCAGGCCAGTCCAACCTGAGTCGACCAGAATACACTGGTTTACAAAGATAGAATGTTCATTTTCTGACAACTCAGTGCAGTTGAACCACGCTCATATTCAGCTGCTCATGTTGGCTTCCAAGATTGGGATTTTTCCCCCTTAAATTAAATGTTAATATCACCAAGATGCCCATTTTCAAAGCTAGCTGATAATAACCATCATATCTATGCACCTCTCTAGACCTGTGAAGCTGTAACCATGTTTCATTCTCTGAAAAAAGGTGACAATTGGACGGTCACAACCATATAACTGGGTTACAACTTAAGAGGGAAAGTGATGCAGCATGCATGTAGACTAGTGGGGTGTGTGAACAAGGAGTTAGGAATAAATTGACAAAGTAATAAACAAAGATAAACAAGATTCCTATTTGCACTTCCACACACTAATTCAGATGATTCTTCAAGTTAAGTTCAATATGCAAGTTAAGGCATGCAAAGCAATAAACAAGATTTAAACTTAAGCACTATGAGAAAGATATTAATTAACTAAGAGAACAAGGATGAGAGGATGCTGTCCCAGGGGATGTGAAGTGCCCTTATTAAATATTAGTAGTAAAAAAAAATTAATAAGGGGTCTCTATCCACTGTAGTGAATGTTTAGGACAGGGTGTATGAGGATTTGGTAGGAATATATGCTCGGATCAGTCCACAAGTAATAGGAATGGGTTCAGACAATCAGTCCCATAGCTTACTAACTCATACCCTGACAAGCCACAAATCACTACTCACATAAGAAGTTATAGAGGGGTACCAAAACAGTAACAAAAATACCTGGAACATGTGAAAATGTCTTCCTTGCAGCCTTCATATAGTATATGAATCGACCAAAAGAAATTCAAGGGCCAAAAGTGGTGTTATTGAAAAATTTTCAAAATCTAACCTGTTTTAAACTGTACCGCCAGGCTGTAATGACCCCTACCTTTGGTGGTTGTATGTTGCAGCTTTAAGGGGGGGGGGGGGTAGACAACCAATAGTGGATCGCCCTGAGGTCTGCTAGGCCCTGGAGAGATTTCAAAATCAAAGGCCCAATGGTTTGATGTGGGTG